>BRZM01000940.1:62106-76883 GCA_033238685.1 Lates japonicus
AATTTTAACAGAAAATATATTCAAAATATATCTTTATAGCATTTAACACCTGAGTTGCAGGTACAAGGCTTGAGTGGGCCTCAATGATTGCAGCAGTTCTTAATACTTCTGACAAATGAATCTGTTACTGAATGAAATCCAGGCAACATGAATCCTGCTTGCTGTTCAGTGGCGTTAAGCGCTCACTTAAGTTCCATCTGTAGTGTAGCCCATAATGCCTGGCTGGTGGCAGATTTTCAGTTTGTAAAATCTTTAACAACCTACAACACGTATGAATTCAATCGAAGTGTTGTGGAGTCAATTAACCTTACCGTGGGGAGCTGCAGAGTAGGAGCAGAGGAAGGGCTGATCTCGAGGGCAGGCCTCAACGGAGATCTGGCGCTGGGGGCGGCCATGGCTGCTGCAGGCCACTAATTGCATCTGCTGGGAGGTGATGTAGTCATTGAGCAGGCGTCTGGCGATTCTCAGGGCAGCGGTGTCAGAAAGCCACGGATGAGGTAGGGGTAGGGATATGGTATGCTGGGTCCCAGGGCTAGATATGAGGCAAGTAGTATACTGTGGATGAAGGTGGAAATGTCTATCATTCATATTGAACTAAAATAACAAATCAAGGCCAATAACAAATTATTAAAGGCCACAGAGATCTTTTTTCCTTATTTTCTTTGATTAAACATCTTCTCAGAGCTGTGGTATTGTCTTCCTCACTATAGTTTTGTTTTCCCTATACGACTGTCAACAGGCTCTCCAGCAAAGTACTGCAGGACTTCAGTGGTGTGGTTGTGGTGCTGAGGGATTACAAGACAAAGAGACACACAAGTGAGTCTCACCTACTCCTATATTTTTGATGCAAGACTGTTGTTGGTCGAACTCCTGAGGGACAACTTCACAGCATATAATCATTACGAACAGCGGATCTTGTTGACCTCACATGGCTCTCAGCAAAAACTCACAAAACCTTAACTGAGCAGAGTCTAATTGAACACACAGGAAGGTGTCGGGAGCCTTCAAGACCATCAAACTCCACCGCGCACAAGGCTAACATGTTCTATGTTTTGTTTTTCTCATTATTAATGTTGCTGTACCTGGGTCAATAGGGATACCGCAGGCAGCGCTGCGGGATCGAAGGCTAAAGGGTTGTGGGTACGTCTGCAGCTCCGGACCTGCAGCAGGCTCCTCGCCTGCTGATCGGGAACACAGGGCGGTGATTTGGTGGCCTCATTTCCCTGGGGGTCGGTGTAGCTACGTTCCTGAGGTGGATTCTTACTGGAACCTGGGAGGAAAACAACAAAACAAAACAAAACAAAAAAAAAAATCATGTATGATCTATGTCTGGTCTTGTTCTAGGATATTTCAGCTGGTGGCTATAAGACCTTTTTTCAGAAAAACAAACAAAACAATTGTCTTGACGACGAATATACCCACCAATATTGCTGCCCAGCACGGCGGTCTCTGGATGGGGGAGCCCACGATGGGAGGTCCGATGAGACCAGCAAAACGTGGCCATGTACTGGACTATGATGAGCCTTGCCTCCTGGTCCCAAGCGTAAGGGAGAGGCCGGGCTATAGGGCTAGCTGTACTGTCACTGCACTGGAACGCCTTTTGGTGCCCTTCACTTAAGCAGGCCCTCTCCAGAGCGCATCTCAGGTGGGAGGGTGTGACTGTGGTGAACGTGGTAGACTGGCTATGATGGGCGGACATCATGGCGTTCCCTGAAACAGAGGCCTCCTGCTTCATGGGTGTTCCTGGAGAAGCACAACGAAAGTAATCAGTTAAGTGACAAGAGGGCCAAACATTAAGGTTGGATAAGCCTGCACGTGTTATTGAGTGTTAGTGTGTATACCTGTGCTGAAGTACTTCATGGCAGGCTGTCTGAGCTCCTCCCTAGGAATGAGGTGGATGGGCGCTTAGCCTCTCCTTCACAGTGGGAACCCAGGGATCTCGGCCCTCATTGGGTCAGAGAGAGAACTGGAGTCCGCGAGATTGAGAGCCCTCTCTTCATTGTAGCCTCCTCCTGAGGTAGCCATCCTGAGGTCAGATGACAGTACCTGAAATCATAAGGATATGTGTTCTGTATTTTTGAAACTACAATGGGCAGCATATTTCACATTTTTTTCCTTAAGTTAGGTGGAAGGGAACTCCAGAAATGGAGGAGACAGACAAGATGAACTAAAAAGGTTCTGAGCAACTTTATCACAACTGTCTCTGGGCAAGATGAGATGAGATAGTAATAATCTTTACTGCTTTCAGATGAGTAAAATACGAATACCAACATCAAATGTAGTCATGCCAGTGGGCGAGCTCTGGTAGCTGGCACAATCTGTTTGTTGAAGTAAAAGCCCAAAAGAAAAGCCTTTCTCTGCAGCTCTGCTGGTGAGCACTAGACGTAGGCTGATGAAGTGAGGTAGGTACCTTCAGAAAAAATACAGAAGTGCAAACAGGGCGAGCCGATATTTAACAGCATTCTCTTGCAAACGGATATATATTTGCATTCGGTTCAAAATGTTATCTGCACAGAAAAATCTTAAATACTTTCTCAGTCCTGGTGTCACTTTGATCTGCTGTGCTCGTTGTCCCTACCTTGTGAGATGGAACACCCGGATGTGATGAGCATCCTTATGAATTGTGGTGCGGACTGTCCCTGTCATGAGGCATGGCTCGACCAATCAGACCTGGGGTAGAGGAAGAAATAGTGAGATTCAAGACTCTGCTAACTGATTTAATGAATAACTAGATGTGGATGCAATCAAATAAGGTCAAACAGTTGCATCCAGTAACCTTTTATGAGAGAGTTAAGTGGAGTCATGTCTTACCTTCACAGTTAATGACAGATGGTAGTTCCTCATAGGTGAAATCCTCTAGAGATGCCTCCCTCCATAGCATCATATAGTGCTTCAGGCTAAATTTCCCCCTGGCTGTCAGAGCCTCTGCCCTCATCTTTGGGGGTCCTGAAGCAAGCGCCTACAAATGAAAAAAGATGTTACTATAATTACATAAACAATATATCTTACATTCAGGGATAATACTCAATGACATCTAATAATCTGTATGACTGACTCAAGATGTAGTATAGTATTTTACAAGAGTTCACTGGTGGAAACCAGTAATTTCTTACTCAAAATGAAACAATGAACAGTTGCCCACAACATCAAATATATATTGTAGCCCAACTCAAGTACTCACGGTCATATGTGAGAATGCCACTTCAGTGCCCTCATAGACCACATGGCCTTTAGACAGTGCCTCATCCCGCTCCCTCTCAGCTCGTGGCACTGTCCCTCTGTTGATCAAACGGGTTATGAACATATACAACATCAGCGGTGTCCCTGCAGTGAGAGAGAGGACGCCCAGACCTGCCCTTTATCAGTTTATCAGTGTGCAGCAGGGTGATCTTAAGAAAAGAGTTAAAATCTGATCATAACATAAGACAAATTGTACCAGGACCCTTTTGAGAGTCTTGACAGCCAGCAGGCGCCATTTAAAAAGTAACCCTGAGTAACACTGGAGCCAATTTTACAACCACCTTTCCACATGCAAAGTGCATTTTAAAAATAATTTAAAAAGAAAGAAATAGAAACTTGTCTTGTAGGCAGCACCTAAATAGCGCTTTACTTGGTATAATCACTATCATGAGAGCCAACAGTGGATAAGAGACAAACCCACAACTAATACTATGATAACAGCCTGTGTTATGTAGCTGTGTTAATAACTATGTAACACAATCTCTGTTGCTCTGACTATATAACAGACAGTGTTATACAGCTATTACTCCAATAGAATAATTAACTATCCTCTCTTAAAAGGCACCTAATAAAATTAGTTTAGCAACTTCAAAAAAGAGCTGTTAATGAGTCCTGAAACTTTACTTTCTTTGCACTGGGATTGTTGAATTGGAGGCGACAGTGAGGTGCTAATCGTTTTGTAGACTGCGTTACATACAAGTGTGTTTTCTGTTTTCTTGAATTGTTTTTTGCTCCAGAAGAAGCGTTTGTTCTGATACTGTCAGATAATGGGGATCTAAATAAATAAACAAAATAAAAATTAACAATCACACAAAACAAACACAGCTTTGAAAAACAGAATAAGTACTCCCGAAGAGTGGGTTCAACCACTTGTAACAACAGATGACAAAAGGCGAAAGCTTTATTAAAATAACAGGTCACATCACTGTTACCTAGTGTGAGTCATATTTCTACACTGCTTGGTGAAAAGATGAGGCGGGGGTGGTTGGTAGGAGACACAGTAGTGCCTGAGATCACATTTCTTGTCTGTTGATTGAGCTTTTTAGAACCACGCTACTAGATATTGGGGGCAGACAAGTGGGGTTTGCTGTGTTGGGTTTCTGTCTGCCGGATCAGATGGCACTGACCAAAACAGTCTCACCTGCTCATAAGAAAGTGCACCATTGCCCTATCTGGGTGCTTACACACATCTATCAATCCATCTAACTGCAAGCTGAACAAATAAATGAGCTGTCCTCTCGTAGCACTGATCATACTTTATTGCTTTAACCTTTTCATACTAATCTATCGGTGGATAACAGCCCCTCAGCCCCTGATTTTCTCCTGTATGCCCATAAGTTGATATTACAGTGGGCATATCAATGACTGGGTTTTAGCCAGTGTCTGAGTAAATATAGATAAATAAGAGAGGTAGCGAACCACGGTACAGTGTGTTGCCTGTTACTAGGGTGACAGAGCTGTGGATTTATGTCACAGCGACAGGGAAGTCCAGCAGCCACAGCACTTGGCCTGCCTCATGACCTCTCGACAACTCTGCTGCTCTCTCTTTCATGCAAGTACAAAAATCAAAGCCCAGTAACACGAGCTGGCTTTAAACTATGAATGTGCAGGTGCCAAATGACAGCAGCAGCAGCAATATGGGCCAAAACTGAGGGTGAGGTGATTATAAATAATAATGAGGTGGACTGTCCAACCCATCAGCCATATAAGCTGCTACTATCATGAACCTTAACACAACAATATGGTTCAGTTTCACCTCACCATCAGTCTCTCTGGACAAAACGCTCATTAGCCTAGTGCGCTCCTACACAGTGATCTGAGGAGAAACACTAAGCCAAATTTCATCTCATATATATCACAACAAGTCTCTCTCTAAACCTACATAATGGCTCCCATTCACATGGTTTCATTTAAATGACTTATTTAATGAACTTCAGATGTTGTTCACAGGTTCTCCAAATAAAGGGAAAGAGAGAACTGTTTGCCAGTTGTATCGTAACGCACTTTTTCAAACTTGAACACATCAGCAGGGCTCTTTTTTCACATCATGGTTGCCGCACCCAAACGCAGCGATAACAGCCACTCATATGATTCTGTTGCAGTGAGACCAAAACAGTGCCAGGAGTTATCTAGAGTATGCCAGTTTCCTATCATCAACTTTTGTTACGTAGGAAATGTAGACCTAGAGTTCACTCCTCTACTGCTGGTCTGGGCTCACCTGAGTAATGGGGCCCCTCGGTGGGAGACTGGGGAATCTGGATGCATTCTGGTCCCTGGGATGCCCTTAGTGATACTGCCCCCCTGAACAGCTGGAATAGAAGCTGTAAAGAAAGTAAGAAGGGCATTTCTGTCACCATAAACCAACTTGTAAAGCAGTATTAAGAATAGCTGAAAGTGGAACACAATGTAAACAATCACTGGGAAGTAAGTTTTGCAAAAAGGCTGCGAGCATAGCTGTAACCAAAGCAAATACTACAGGTTGTTTTTAATCACTATTATGTGATATCTGTAAGTTTAGTGTACCTAATGATATCAAAGTCAAAACATTTATTTTAAAAGGGAAAACTGAATTGTTGAGGCACCACTGGTGGTAATTACAGCTCTGAATCCTCTTGAGTGTATGTGCACTAGCTTTGCACACATAGATTTGAGCAGTTTCTCCCATTTTTTCACATCCTCTCAAGCTCTGTCAGATTAGATGAGCTTCAGTGAACATAACTCCCCACCAACTTTCAATTGAGATTTAAGTCTAGCCCGGGTCACTCATGTACACATTCAGAGACTTGTCCCGAAATCACTCCAGTGTGGTCCTTGCTGTGTGCCTCAGGTCACCGTCATGCCGAGGAGGTAAATCTTTTCAGCATGACAGTGCTCTATAAAACATGTGGAATAGCTTTGTTATTCAAGGGAGTGTGTGGCATCTTGATTGATGACAAAAACTGAACTGCTTTCAAAAAAATCTGTGAGGCAACAAAACCTGGAAAAAGTGACTCTGAATATTTGCACTGGAATCATTCTTTACCTACACAACTACGAGGAAAAATGCAGAAGCAAAGCACCAATACTAGTTTATTGTACATGGAAATAAAAGAAAAGAAAAGTTGAGCCACCCACCACGTCCAGCAGCATTATCATGGGGCGTCCCCTGGGTCGACAGGTTGTCAGCTTGGGAGGACGAGCTGCGAGGGGACAACTGTTCCTGCTTTACCACGGGGTAAGGACCTGCAGCATAGTGCACAACAGATTGGGAGAAGCAAGGAAAGAACAGAGAGAAGATAATGAGACAGACATATTTGTGGCCTCAACGTCAGTTGTGATGGATGTTTTAGATGTGGATGGCAACTTAGAGTAGTTACACTAGACCCTGTAGACAGTTGTACTTACCCCCCTTCCTGTGATCCATCCAAGGCAACCCGATTTGTGCGGCTGGCATCTTCCCATGCTCCAACCCATGGGCTGGGCTGTGCAACTGCACTGGGGTGCCCTGGAGAAACAAGTATTTGATCATAATAGTGATGTCAGATACTTTTTTTTTAGCCATTTCTTTATGGCATATTTAATGTAGCGAATATTTAAGTGTGCTAATAACAGTCTATTAAAAAAAGACAAAAAGGTTAGTTTTCATTTTTGTGGTGCTATACCTGTGTGATAGAGCCCCCTGGCTTGGTGGAGGAAATGAGAGGTGGTGGCTCTGGCATGAGGGGTCTGACTGCTGCTAGCCTACCACTGTCCTGAGGCAGACTAGGGAGTGAAGGGTGGCCTGCTTGCTGGAACGCTGTACAGGAAGAGACATTATGAACTTGTGAGCCGACTCTCTGATTTTTGACAGAGGCTTTCTCGAGGAGAGATTTTGTTCCCAAACAATATACAATACATATTAACATTTAGGCTTGATAAGAATAAAAAAAGACAGGACAGGACAGAGAGGAGGACTCACAGTTGAAGTGGAGCAAGTGCTGGTCGTGAGTGATCTTGGCCATGTCTCGCGGGGACATGGGGTACGGGGAGAGTACTGGGCGACCCAAGTTAGAGGTCCTTAGGTCATCAGGGCCCAGTGCCTGCTTCTTGGCTTCGCCATGTGGAGAGAAAGCCCGGGACTTTTCTGAAATAACAACAACACACAAACAGAGTCAGAAACAAAACACAGCAATTCAGCTAGACCCCCACTAATCCAAGAGGCTGTCCTTTAGGGATTGCTAGCTCACTGGTGTCAGCACCGTTGTCACGGTCATCGTTATGAGCACGTAAAAACCTCAGTCTACCTCCCAGCCAGGGTGACACACCACTGAATAAATACACTAACATACACAACCCACTGCTAATTTTTAGTTTAAAGGACACACAGTAAAATCCAACAGAGGAGGTGACTGCACTGTAGGGTGCTAAGAGTGTAATTAGAAAGGAATATGGGGAGAAGGCAAGGGGTAAACGTACTTAATCCCTGCAGGAGGGTCAGTAACCACCTCTCGTTGCCTTCCAGCTCTGAAGGGACACAAACACACCACAGATCATCGCATCCTCACACAATTTCTCTCTCTCTTCCCTACAAACATGCACTAACCACATTAACTTATACTACGGTTACCTCATGATGTGAATTTACTATTCACAGGCAGAGAAATGCTATTAAACAGTAGACTGAATATAGCTTGAAAATATGTCCACACCTGCCTCTGCGGCAGGTATAAAGATCTTTTTAAGTCTTGAAAAAGTGGTTGCTGTACTTCAGAGTTCACAGCTGGTGTGCCCAGTTGGTTATAAAAGACCTGTCTTTGTCTGGACTGTTGCTAAAAGTCTTACGCTGTGCTCTCAGAGATTCACATTCCACAAGCTCACAGTAAGTGCACTGAACTAGACTATATTCCCTTCTGGGTCAGTAGCAATACCAGATCATTTATCAGTTCCCTCTCCACGAGTGTCCCAGAAACACTTGAATACCCTAAACACTAGAGAACACAGACTCAAGGTTAGAGCATGTGGCAAGGACCAACTAAGTAAAACTAGATCACATTATTTCATCATTCCTCATTTATAGTGATAATCTGGTTTCCATTTATCCCACATATTTTAAAATGGGCAATTTCTGCAATGTGCCATGTTACACAAACATCCTGCAGCAGAGTGACACTAGGGATCAGACAAGGACAAAATAATGGGATGGGAAAACAGACAGGGAGATTAATATGAAACAAATGCTGGGAATTCTGAGAGGGGTAACTTTAGCAGATAAATGAGTTTTTTGGAAATTAAAAAAATAGTGTTCTTGAATGACGGAGGTGTACGTACCATCCTTGTCGCCGGCAGAGGGGCTGCGCGGGCGAACACGTGGGCTACTGCTGCGAAGCGCCTCCCTGTCTCTGTCTGTCTGTGGGGTGTAAGGCTGCTGTTTGCCTGGCTGGCCTGAAAGCTGCTGCTGCTGCTGTTTATGCTGTTTGACCTCCTGGGAGGACTCCCCGTGAGCCATGGTGATCTGTTGCTGGTACAGTGCCAGGGCGTGGGGGGGCAGCACTGCCTTGCCACTCCCACTCCGCTGACTGCCCTCCATGGAGGCCTCTGGCATCTGCACACAGGAAGAGACGTAAAGAAAAGAGAGAGAGAAAAAAATAAAGGTTATGTACACATTACAAACATAACACAAGCCCAGTCCTACCTGGCATTTGACATATGGTTAGCCACATACAGTATCTCACAAACATGATAGCTAAAAAACATCTCTTATTTCTTGGTAAGATTAAGAGTCCCTGATGTCTGGCATCACATTTCTTCTACACAAAGCAATCTATCCCATCCATCTATCCCAATCTATCCTCCATCTGGCCTATCTTATACAAATATGACTCAACAATTTCACCTGCTATACTGTTATCTCTTATCTCAATGGTAATGTGTGTGTGTTTGTGAGCTGGGCAAATCAGGTTTCTGTTACAAAACACAACCTGGATCAAAGACGCTTTCTAAGGCTGAAAAAGCAGAGATGCTCTTCACCTTACTATTGTGTGATGTGTGGGGGAAAAAAAAAACCAAAAGATACACACAATGAGACACACAAAGTTTAACTAGTGACTCACAATAGGTGGTATTGCAGCAGCCCTCTGTTTGAGCTGTTTCAGGTCCATGGGCTTCTGCAGCGGAGAAGATATGACGCCATCATGAGCGTAGTTCAGTAAACTTGGCCGTGGAGAAGTCATTCTACACACACACACACACAAACACAAGTAAGTTAGTGGGAGTGAAGAGGAGGCTGAGGGTAGAGCGTACACCATTTTCTATTATGATAATAGATACATAACAGAGCCACAAACTGCCGTCTGTCATCTATTTTGCCCACTTGAACCTAAATCCAACAATTAATTTTAAAAACATTTACAGATAAATAAATTAAAAATTCACCACAAAAAGAGCAGAGGTTCTGACTGTGTTTCCATCCCACACGCCTGCCTACCCATTCCCCACAGGAGACACAAACAACAAATCCTCACTCACTAAACAACGTATTTAAGTATTCAAATGATAAGGGAAAGCAGAAATATATAGGATGTGTGTGTGCATGTGTGTGTGTGTGTGTGTGAGATGGACATAGGATGTGTGCTGACACAGTCAGACATTGTGGAAAAGAATTACAAGTAAAAATCCATATCCACGTCTCGCACATCTGTCGAAAGCACACAACATTCTCTGAATCACAGACAGACACACACTGATGCACAACAACACAAAAGTGTGTAGACACACACATGCACGCATGCACACACACACACACACACACACTCGCTCCCTTTGTTTGCTTTGGCAGAGAGGGCAGCGTTTCCCTCGGCTCTGCCAGTACATGTAGTCTGCTGTCATGGAAAAAATTGAACAAATACCGTGCAAACAAAACTAATCACTCCTCCCACGCACTTTGACACCCATTTCTTGTGGCCTCATTCACAGACACACACGCAGATATATAGGGTAAATTATATATTCTCATTCATACAAAGTGCAAATAAAATATCTGGTTGATAGAAAAGAGCAACCTGTGGTGTACACACAAGTGGCTTGCCAAATATGGCTTCACTGCCGTACATTGTAGCTAGGCAACTAATAACACTTCAAAACCCTTGCTGCGTTATTTTCTCATGTCTGCTGTGGTAGACCAGAGAAGTAGGACACCTAGAAAACCACTGCTCACAAGCCAGAAGGCCTTTGACACTAATAATCTCAACCAGACCTGATGATGTCATTGATCAAACCAAACAGGAAAGTGCATGACATTATTCATTTAAATTTTTGATTCTCACTTTACCTCTTGCTAAGAGTTCTTACCTGTTCTTGTCTGTGTTGTCTGTCTCCTCCACTTCATCGGCGCTGCAAGTGGCACTAGAGTCACTGTCCCCATGGGAGCCTGTTTTGGCTCCATGGTCCTTCTTAGAGCTCTTGGTGGAGCTTTTGACTTCCTCTGTCTCCACTGTAGGAGGTTTTTTATCTGTGGTATCGCTGGGTGGTGCAGGCTGCTCTTTGTGGGGCTCCCCTGTCTCTGTCTTTATCTCCTGTTTGATGGCTGAGTCTGCATCTTCTTTGACTGGAGGTTTCTCATCCCCTGCCTGGCCCATATCAGACCCGGCCGCCTCCTTGTCCCCGGCCTTCGAGCGGCTAGAGCCCTCCTCCTTAACTTTGCTGTCCTCAGATGAGTGTGGCGAGGGCAGGCTTTCTGTGTCAGAGCTGTTGTTGGCTCCACCTGGCAGGGGCAGAGGACAAAGGGAAACACAGATCAGAAGACGAGACCGGGCTTACACTGTAAATCATGTTATATCTTCTTGTCCTTTTTTCTTCCATCTTTTCCCCATCTCTTTCTGTTAAACCAGATTCTTCACAGTGCCAGTCTTCTGCCTAATCAAGTTTCACTGTACAATAAGGAGGAACACAAAACCATTGGGATGATGGATGAAATCTCCTGGGGCTTCAGCACTCTATTGTGGAAGTACAGTCTACACACACAGTACACTATCAGCAGACTACAGCAGGATTATCAGAAGATTTTTATAATCGTCACTGTAGAACACGATTCTTCAGGCTAACCGGGAGCCATGTCAAAGAGTGTTGCTGTTACATGACATTATCTACACTCAGTGACCACCGTATTTGGTATCCCTATACAATCTAATGTAATCCAATACAACAGCTCAGCCATAAATTCTGCCATTATATGATAATAATGTTGAACTTGACTGCATATAATACAGTCCAGAACAATAATACAACTAACTACGACCTCAATAATAAACACACTGTTGAATTAACACTTCTCTGAAAGTTTACCAAAAACTGGCCATTACAAGCTCTGTAAAGGTAGAATTTTTGGAGATCTGTTGTACTGGATTGCATTCACATTAAAATGTATCAGTGTACCTATTTAAGTGTCCAGTGTTGCTAGCCTTCTAAACAGAAACAGAAGGCTAGCAGCATGATATTAATCATCTAGCTTATGTGCATCATTAAATGTCGATGCATGTAAATATTTTGTGACCAATTTACACTTTTCTACTGCAAAAACACTATATAATGAAACAGCATCCTATTTTAAATATTCATAAAGCCCAAGAAGATAAATACAGGTAAAATGGAACCTTTGATTTATACATTGTTTTGTAATTAGCGTCAGGTATATGTTTGATGTGTACCCTCTCCATCTTCAGGGACCTCCTCTTCATTGCCACTAGCTCCAGAACCTTCCATCTCCTCCTCCTCTGCTGGATACGGGGCACTGGCCTCCTCATTCTGCAGGGCTTTGCCCCTACGACGGGCCTTTCGTTCCTTCTCCTGGGTCAAAACAAACACACACTAAATAAAAACAGCCCACAGATCATCAGGAGAAAACCCGAAACAATCTTATGGCTTGGTGGTGCACTTCTCTCTGTCACTCTGTCAGTAGTGCAAATACGGCTCAGAAACTTTTCCCTGTGCTTACCGATTTCATTTTATGCTGCTGCAGAATCTCATCCAGTTTCTGCCTCTTCTTGTAGTTGAAGTAGAAGTTCTTGCACTGTGACACGGTTTTTGATCCCACCATCTTGGCGATGGCGGACCAATTCCTACCATACTGAAGAAGGCCTGGAATTAACAGATGGGACAGGCAGAAGGATTAGGATAGAACAGGAACAAAGACAGTCAGGTAAAAGATGACACGTAGCCTTGTACGACGTCCCCACTCCATCTCTATCAAATGATATTCTCTATGAAGTTGTAAAAAAGTGATGCAAGCTGTGCAAAGTGCAAGACTGTAAAATTAATTGTCATTTAGGTTTCTATACTATAAAGAATATCTGCAACCACAATCTCCTTAAGTGCACAGTATGGATGTCTCTCTATAGTAAACCAATAGCCAAACACATGTTGTCTCAATACAGTTGTAAAACTATAACACAACCTGAGTGTTTGGTTCACAGTGCAAAATAGACAAAGTCCCACTTTCAAAGCAGCACGGCTTTATGTGTTACACTTCCTAAACAGAGACAGAGGAGATACAGAGAGAGAGTAATGGTGAGGGGAGTTGTGATGTGGTGGCTGACCAGTCAGTCATACCAATGACATCACTAACTCCCCCCACTGAGGTCACTCTGTGTCATATTCTAACTGACTTTGATGTGACCCAGTTCCAAGAAACCCTGGTCCTTTACCCAGTCAACCACATGACTGTGCCTTACACAAGAGTCTACAGGCACCCGCTGGGCCAGAGCTGTGATAGATCAACCTGTCATGAAACACACATACACACACAATCGCTTAGTGTATGTGTGCTAAAAGAAGAGATGTAGAGAGCAGTCAGTGTGTAAGTGAGAAAGACAGATAGTGTATTGCTGTGGCCCCCCCCCCCCCCCCCCCCCGCAAGTCTGCTGTTAGCTAAAGGCAGCTCATTAACAGTGTGTGTTGTAAGAGGCTTAAGCTTACACCACCCACTTGTTTCCTGTGCCAGCCTGACAGGTCCTGGCAACAGGACAGCCTCTCAAAGGGTTGTGGACACGGGGGGGTATTAACAGGCACAGAGCCAAAACCTCCTGGGATAACCTTGGACATGGGTTCAGAGGTCTCTGCATCTCATCGCTTAATGGAGGCAGTAGGACAACAAGCACAACTCTGAACCAAAGGAGAGGAAAGGACAGCTGTTTACAGCCCTGTCATTTCAACTGTCATATTAATCAGAGAGATTGACTGTGATACCAACACTTTATTGAGTAATGCTAGTGATAAGTAATAGCTGCAATAAAAGCTGGTCTGTTAGTTGTTTACAAGTTTAATCTCTAGGATATTATTCAAAGAACTGTATTTATTTATATGTGTACAAGGATACTTAGGGATAAACAAGATGTGAAGATAAATATAAACACATCACCCCAAATATTATGACGTATCCAGAAAACTGTCTGAACACTAAGACTTTGGTTCAATCCTTTCCTTGCAAAAGAAAATTCTAATATTTACCTCTGCACTGACATAAGTAAAATACTACCGTCACAAATACCTACTGATGTAAAAAACACTTTTGCATGTAGAAAAGTTGTGCAATATCCAGCAAATGCGAGAAGATGTATAGTATTCACAGTCATGCTGAGAATTTATTAATGCCAGTATAAAAGTAGCTACTATAACCAGCACGGGTGATCTTCAAGTCTGAGCTGCTGGTGTCTAAAAGCTCCTGCATACCTACAACCTGTCAAGTGTTAAAGTGGAAGAGGTTTTTCAGCTGAAATATTCATCGCTGCCACTAAAGGCATTGCTAGGAAAGCTTCTCCAGGAAAGAGAAAGAAAAGAAGAGCCATTTTCCTGACTCGTTCCAAGAGGACTGAGACTCGTGACCGACACCTATTAACCTTTTACAGTCGTCTCACAAGAGGCGGGGGAGGGGGCAGTTAGACACCCTCCAACCTGCATGAGTACACACAAACACACACGTGCTCAGACAAACATAGACACACACAGCGGCAGAACATCACACACGTTCAAACAACTAAGGCTGCTCCTGCTGAACTTGAACCAATAACAACGCAATTCATTTACTGAAAGTCAAAGGTCACTTTGTTATGACCTCTAGCTACATCCAGTTTATTCCACTGTAAGCACGTACTCAAAGCACAATCCCAAGCAGCTCTGGTTGACTCAGGGCCTTAGTTGCTGGAGCAACACACATGGAACAAACATCCAATCAGCAGCAGCAATGCTGAAGCAGGTGGTGGCCTCACACCCAATCAGGACACGCTATTCCCATTAGCTCCTCCCAGAGAAAGTCCGAACAACACCTGGTGCAGCCAGAAAGTGGTTGTTCCTGTCTGTCACATGCCTGTCACTTTAGCCGTCGTCTCATGGCCGTGCTGTGGATAACACTATCAGACAGTCTGATCTCTGGAGGGCCAGCCGGGAAGCTCTTCGGGGCTGGGCCTTCCGATCCAGAGCAGAGGAGATGAAAACAGCTCAGTCTCGACGCTCTTCCTGCCAGCTGGCTTGATACTTGAGCCGGTGTCAGGTTGACGTGTTCCAAAACAGCACATGCTCCTGGCCTCTCC
>BRZM01000941.1:0-17805 GCA_033238685.1 Lates japonicus
CCAGGTGACAGTGCCTGTGTGTCCAGGTGACAGTACCTGTGTCCAGGATGCGGCGGTGCAGCAGACCGGTGGGCAGGAAAGATTCGTCTTTACAGGAGCGGATCTTTGTGCCGACCAGCTCCGAGCTTGTTGCTAGGATACGGGCGTTTTCCTCGTTAAGGTTGACACCGGCCATGGACGCCACGTCATTAATGTCATCATCATCTCTGAGGATGAGAGAGAGAGAGAGAGAGAGAGGTTAGGACACAGGTGAGGTCACCTGAACAACCAGTAAACAGCTGCTGGATCAGGGTTCTTTACTCTGTGGCTGTGACGGACATTATGAGAGTTTCCTGCGCTTTTCTCTGACAGACCAGAGAAGATGTTTGTCTCTCTTCAGACAGTCAGAGCTGAGATCCACCTGTGATATTAATGTTAGTGTCGGACACAGTGAAGAGACGCTCTGACAGCTGTGAGCAGGTGCTGCCCCCTGTGACTGATGTGTGAACTACAGGTCCAACACTGATGGGTCAGTAAAGAGGGAAACACAGCAGACCTGATCATAACAGATGGTTCATAATTCACCTGAACGTCCCGCCCCCCGGGTCACTCAGCTTCTTCTGATTGGCCTGAGCTGTCAGGTTAACAACACTTTTGCCGATGATGGTTGTGGGTCCTCTGATGAGAGTACCTGAGGAAAACAACACATCAGCTGACGTGTTTTCATCCAGATTTCCACAGTAAACAGAGTCAGAGTCTCTGTGATCAGCTGATTCAGTGAAGGTGCTGCCATCTGCTGGTGCAGCTGCAGCCGGACTCACCTTGAGGTCTGAGAGTCTGACCAATGACGATAGGTGTTCGCGTCTGCACAGTCTGGACTCCTGGTCTGCCCACGGCCTGGAGGAGACAGGGACTGAGTTAGTTCTGGTTCTGGATCAGCTGCATGTTCCAGTCCAGAGTTTAAAACAGAAAATGAGAGACATCATCTTCTGAAATAAAAACCTGTCTCTCTTTGTGTTTACAGAGGAAATCACAGTCTGAAAATCTTGTCTTTGTTCACCTGCAGCAGTCTGATGTCTCACCTGGCTGCAGTGATGTACAGGTGTATTCCAGTACACTGTGCCATTAAACAGCTCCTGTTAAATGACATGTAGCTGACACTGAACAACACGTCTGCAGCTGAAGTTATCATATTCTCAGCTTCTCTGCAGCTGAGTTTCATCAGGATTCACTGATACACATTTCATATTCTATTTCTTTGTGATCACTAACTTTCTATCTAATCTGATGAATTTCATTTATTACCTGAATTACTTTCTTCCTTCTCAGATATTGATCTGTTATTTTTATTTCTGCTTCACTTTTAAAATCATGTCTGAGAGCTGCGTGTCTGTCTGTTTCCTAACATCATGCAGCTGCGGAAATCTTCTAACTGTAGATGTCAGCCAGATGCTCTGATGCTCTGTCACACTCAGACCCTCTGACGGAGGATTTTCAACAGGTGACCTGATGTTTTTACACTGTAAACTCAGCAGGTGGACAGTCTGACTTCTCTCTTCTCTGTAGCTTTGTGAAAAGACAGAACAACAACTTATAATCTACAAAGAAAACCAGAGTGAAGAAGCAGCAGAGACGTGTTAAGCAGCTCACACGCCTGAGTCAGATCATCTGTGTTTAGATATTTCACATGAACCTGAACGCCTCATCGTACCAGAGCTGTTGTGTTTGTGAGCGGTGCGTTCAGTCTGACGGTGCTGCCGGCCGGACTGATGGGCAGCCGCGGTCTGATGGCGGCGGTGGTGACGGAGCCGGGGGCGGCCGGGGGGGGGCGCAGAGGTGCTGGGGGTGGTGGTCATTAGGGACTGCTGGCTGCTGAGCAGAGACTGACGCAGGGCGGGGAGGCTTTTCTGAGGAAGGTCAGACAGATCAGTGGTCAGATCAGTTACACATAAACAGCTGCAGCTCATGCAGAGTTATTCCTGCACTGGTGGAAATGTAGAAAGGTGTGTTTGTATGAACTGTCCATCAGTCCTGGATGAAGATTCAGTGTTTTGTTGTTAAAGTCACAGGTGTTTGGACTCAGACAGAAAATGATTCTGAGGAGCTGGAGTCACCTGGAGAGGCTGCTGTTAGAGACGAGGATGTGGAAGAGGAGAAATCTTCCTTCAGGTGGGACAGGTGTTTATTCCTTACATAAATGAAACGTGTGTGAGCTCTTGGTTTATGTCTCAGCAGGTCAGTTAGTTTCTCGGCTGACTCCTGTTGTTTCTGTTTGGAACAGGCTGCGTTGTTTTCTCTGATTTACAGCAGAGGTTTGATTTCAAAATGAAAACTGTGAGTCCTAGAAAAAAACAGCTCTGCAGCTGTAACAGTAACAATGGAACGACCTGTGGTCCTGTCAGTAACAGCAGCAGTCGTACTTCCTCAGTATTAGTTAGTAGTACACTAACAGTAGTAGTATGGGTGATACTAGCAGCTGTAACAGCACAGTAACTAATACCAGTACAAGCAGTGTAACAGCAGTAGTAGCTGTAATAGTAGAAGTAATATTAAAAGCAGTAATAGTACTCCTGGATGTGTAATAACAGCAGGAGCAGTGGAATCAACAATATTTATACTACAAATATAACAGTATTTATAACAGTGGTACAAGCAGTAACAGTAGCAGTAGTAGTGATACTAGTAGTACTGTATTAGTACTGCAGTAGTAGAGATGAGTGTGGTGTTACCTTGAGGAAGGGGATGAGGTAGGGCTGTGGGGAGGACTTCAGCTCAGCCTGCAGCCGAGTGGTGAACTCCTCAGGCTCAATCTTAGCATCCTGATGGAACACAGAGCTGCAGTTAGACTCAGGTGAATACAGGTGAATACAGCACAGGTAAACACAGTTAAATCCCTGACTGGGTCCCCGTGAGGTAAAACATCTTACGAGTAGGTCCTGCACCAGGGCCTTCACATTCTTGGAGGTATCTGGGGAGGGGGAGTTGTGTGACGCCAGCTTGATGAGCGTGGCGAGGAAGTTCTTGCATTTCTTCAC
Organism: Lates japonicus; assembly: GCA_033238685.1. Taxonomy (NCBI): domain Eukaryota; kingdom Metazoa; phylum Chordata; class Actinopteri; family Centropomidae; genus Lates; species Lates japonicus. The sequence goes on from BRZM01000941.1 coordinate 3,015, forward strand.
GTTTTCTTGCATCTCCTGTCGAAAACAACCAGTTAAAACCGACGTGTGGACGTTTCTGAACATTAGACGGTCTGTGAATGTGACTGCAGCTGACCTGGGACACCACAGTGACTCTGGCCGGGGGCGTGGCGGTGGGGGCGGGGGTCGTGCTGGTCAGGGGGGCGGACGGGATGCTGGCAGGTTTAGCCGCGGGCATCCCCCCCCGCTGTGATCACCGTCGGGGCCTTCTGAGGAGTCGTCATCTTCACCGACACGGCTGCGCCGCCGGGGGCCACGGTGATGGCCTTCTGGGAAACGACAGACAGGTGAGATCAGACAGTTACTGACTCCATCATCAGGTCTGATTCTGGACTCGGTCTTTATTTGGGTTGATTTTACTGTAACTGAGGAGGATTTGTTCTAAATGTTAACAAACGTCACTGAGAACATTCTGGGTCACAGTGAGAAACTCCTGGTTTCTGGTCCAGTTCTTTAATCTCTTCCACTCCTCAGAGTGGAGTCACACACCTGTACAGTGCTGGAGGGAGACTGAACCATCCTGGTTGGAGCGGGGGAGGCCAGGCGGACGGTCTGAGGTGTTCCAGGAACCTGCAGACAACACCGAGGGCAAACAGAAACACTCGAGCATCATCAAAACGAGTCAGATTAAAGTCCACGTGAGGACCCAAAGGATAATAATCAGCCGTGCTGTTGGTACCAGACCTACCGTGGTGGCGGTGCTGACCCGGATGGCTGCCCCTGCTGTCGGGGTCGCCGGTCTCTGGGCGATGTTGGTCACTGTTTGGGCTTGCTGCGTCTTGGCTTGAGCCTGGGCCAGGACCTGCTGGGGGACCATCACCAGCTGACCAGTCTCTGTCCGGACCAGAACCATACCTGAGGGAGGAGGAGGAGACATGGGTCAGAACCTTCACCTGATGCCTGACGCTCTGCAGTCTGTTTTACTGGAGCTGAGCTGAACTATTCTGTGTCCTGGCCTGACAAGGTCTCATTAACTCACCTGCACTTTAACTCGTTTATTAAGTTTAAGAAATGTCACACTGGTCCAGTAAAATCTCAGACTGTAGAGACAAACAGAAGGTTTCTGATTGTCTCTACAGTCTGAGATTTTTACTGAGTTTGTGGCTGATTATTTTCTTGATTGACTGTTTTGTCTATAAAATAATAATAAAACACTCTTAGCTCCTCTCGTTAAGTCACAGAGCAGATCATTTGTTTTACTAAAAAAAAAAAAAAACGAATTCTCTGCCACGTTTTCAAAAAGCCAGACGGAGGTTTAACTTCACCTCCTGCTGTTCTCAGGGTTTTTCCAGAAGACTCTTCAAACATCTGGAGGAAAAATATTCTGTCTGTTTCAATGTGACTCTAAAGTGTTCTTATCAGTTCTTACTGATGTTAGATCAGTTTCATTCAAACTCGTCGTCTTGTTCTGTTTGAACCTGAACATTTAGTTTATATATGAAACAGAGAATCCTCATCATCACAGAAGATCTGACTCTGTTAGTCTGAAACCAACTCATCACAACATCAAGACTGTGGCAGGTTCTAACCCTGACCCTTGTTTCTGTGAGGTGCTAAGTCACCCCAGGATTAACTTCTGTAAAAACCTTCAGAACTGAAGTTAAACATCAGCTGCTTTGTATCTTTCTGAATCAGGAGGACGAGAGGAAGACGCTGACCTACAGAGACCTAAACCTGCTGAGTCATCAGAGGTGACATCACCCACCAACAGGTGACCCGTTAGGTGAGGTGGAGGTGCATCACTCGTGTATTTGCTCACCAGGAGGCATGGTGAACCCGGGGGGCAGCTGGATGGTGGTCTGCTGCTGGGGCCGGACGGCCAGAGGAAGCTGAGGGGCGGCCGCCCGGGTCGGGCTCGCCACCAGCCCGGGTCTCTGCTGCTGGATGGAGGTGGCGACCACCGGAGCGCCCGGCGGCCTCACCACGGCCACGGCGGGCTGACCCACGCCGTTCATCGCAGGCTTCACCCCCGCAGGGGCCAGGGTGACGGTGGCGGTGCTGGTCCCGGTCTGGGTCTGGCTGATGGGGGACTGGGCTGTGGCGGGAGGGGGGGGTACTCGCCAGGATGACAGAGTTTCCAGAGACGGGCTGGCTGGGCACCAGCATCTTGGTGTGCATCAGAGGGTTGCTGTGGTTCATGACCTGAGAGGTGGAGGCTGATGGGGAGGGGGCACCCTGGGTCACCAGCTGGCCACCCTTAGGGTCTACCCCGTTCTGGGCGACGCTGGCCACCGGGCTCGGGTGTCTCTGCAGAGCCACGGCGGGAGACGCCACGGAGGACTGAGGTACCGGGAAGTTCGGCTGTGAAGCCATGGAGGCGATGATAGCGGACCCCCCGGCACTGACAGTACTTATAACAGTGCTGGCCCCGGCTGGTGGAGGGACCGCGGGCGAGTTCACCAACTTTACAGCTCCGCCGTTTCCGTTTAAACTCTGCAGTCCGGGAGACCCGGTCCCGATCGGCTCCGCCGCGGGGGCGATGGAGGAGCTGGGAGCCGCGCTCGGACCCAGGACAGCCGCCCGGTGGAAGCTAGCAGCGGCGGGCTGAGTGGGCAAAGTTACGGGTCCCGGTCCGGGGGAAGCAGTCGGGGGAGCTGCTCCAACTGTTTGCAGCCCGGCTCCGGCGGTGATTACGGCCCCGGCGGCGACGGAGGAGGTAGAGGAGGAGAGGGTTTGACCGGAGAGCGGCTCATTAGCGCCGGGTTCCTGGGTTAACCCCGCTTTCGGATGCCCTTGTTGCGGCTCCACAGACCCCACTTGATCGCGCACTTTCCCTGAGAACTGCCCCGCGGCGGCCGGAGCTGCCTCCCGTTTCCCGTCGGAATACGAAGCGGCGGGAGTCTTTCTGTCGCCCAGTTGAGATTCCAGAGAGCCCACCAAGTCGCTAACGGCTTTCTCATCCACCTCAGTGAAGAGCATGTCCTCCAGTGGGTCGGAGGCTCCCGCCATCTTTGATGTCGGACCGTTGTGCAAATCGTATTTTAGAATGTACGCATGCGCCGAGGATCCGGCTGGTTTTCGAGCATAGAAACAGAACAGATAGATTTTCTGTGGCGGAGCTCAAGTGTGTGCTGCAGGTACAGCTCTACAGAAACTGCCTTTACACACAGCTACAGGTTACAGGTGTAATTAATAACTAATAAACTAATAAATATGAGACTCCATGTTTGTCCATGTTTTATTCACGTATGTTTATATATATATTCTCTTAAATTATATTTATTGTATATTATTTATATATATTATATATTGTTCCTCGAGGGGAGGACACATTTCTGGGGGACAAGAAGATTTCTTTCAGCCAATACATTTTAATAATGATGAGTCTTTTATTTTGTTAAATTCAGTCACCACTGAGCCCACCTTCCTGTCACATCCTCAGTAACATGAGAAGAACTCAGATTCTTCACTTCATTTCACCCAATATGAACTTATTAACAGTATTAACACTGTTAATAATCCATTACAAGTAAAAGTCCTGCTTTTAAAATCCTCCTTAAGCAAAATCACTGGAGTATTATGAGCTAAATATATTTAAAGTATCAAACATTAAAGTACTTGTTTTGTCCCAGTGACTGAATAACTTTTGTATGAATGTGCAGGTGGAGCTGTTTTTAACTCTGTCAGATACAGTCAGACTGTTTAGTCCACTGGTTCCCAGCCTGTGGGTCGAGCCCCTCCAAAGGGCCACCAGATAAATCTGAGGAGTCGTCACGTGATTCATGAGAAAGAGGAAGAAACACAGACTCACTGATCTGGGCTCTGTTTTCAGACTTCACTCTGATTGTTGATTTTTAGTGAATTAAAGGATCATTCTGTCTCTTTGGACTCAGTTATTTAAATGAAACCATGAGAGAAGTTTAGAGCTGATAAACACGCAAAACATGACAAAGAGACACAACCAGAGTCATGAAGGCAGCAGTACTGGTGATCCTGTACAGGGTGTGTCTCTCACCCAGTATCAGCTGGGACAGGCTCCAGCCCCCCCGCGACCCTTAACAGAGAGGCGGTGTAGATAATGGACGGATGGATAAAGGCAGTGGACAGTGAGAGTCTGTGTGGGACACTGTAATGTTATGAAGTGATGTTTCCTCAGTCAACACGGGGCCTGTGTTTTCTCTTCTAACCTGCACAGATCTAGACTTCGCGGCGCAGCGTAAACCCGCGAGATTATGAGTTCCCGTTAGCCCCCGCGCTCAGAGCCATCCGATGGAGGAGGAGGTGGCCATGTTGTAGCGGGGAACACAGAGCCCCAGGACGAGCACTATCTGAGACATTTGGCGTTTAATCAGTACTGCTGACCACACGGTTCGGAGGAACCGACCGTTCTGTTCCCCGTGAGGACTGTCCAGCTGTAGGAGACACCATGAGCGGTGGGACGCCCTACCTCGGCAGCAAAATCAGCCTCGTTTCGAAGGCCGCGATCCGCTATGAAGGGATCCTGTACACCATCGACACGGAGAACTCCACCGTCGCACTGGCTAAAGGTGACGCTGCTCCCGGCTGCTGCTGCGGCACCGGCCCGCTCCGGTTACTGCGGGGGTGGAGAGCCTGTGCTCACTGTTCATACTGAAGGGTTAAACGTGACTCAGCTTCAGGCGGATGATGTTAATCGGCCCGCAGGTTTCAACCAAAACAGATTAATAATGTTAGCTAGGAGGCTAACATTAGCCTGCTAACGTAAGCTAACATGATAACAGCCGAAGCGGCACAGTGAGATGCGTCAGTCCGGCTAACAGCATCTGTACCTCGGCCAGACGGAGAGTCTGCAGAGGCGAAACATTACAGAGTGAAAACAGCCTCTTAAAGACTTAATTCGGCTCAGTCTAAATCACATTTAATTGTACGTGGGCAGATAAATATTAACCTGTGTGTGTAACGTGAGTCAGCTAACGTTAGCATGGCGGTAAGGTGCGGTTAAATGTCACTAACTTCAAACTGGAAATGAAAATGTTTATGTAATGTTTACGGACAGGTTTCAGTCGGGTTTCACCTGCCGCCTGGCATCCTGAACCTGTGACGTCACTTAGTGCGCAGTCACCTCACCTGTTCACCAACAACAGATTATGACGCCGAACTATTAATGAAACGTCAGCAGGAGTTTATCTGGCGCAGCAGCCAGGTGTGACCGTGAAGTACTCACCTGTGTGCAGACCACCGGCTCCGGCTTTCATTATTGATTAAATTAGTGGTATTAATAGAACATTGTTATAAACAACTGTGACATACTTTAACATAATTACATTTATTACTGTGAGAACCAGATATTACATTATGTGTATTAAACATATCTGGTGAACCTGCAGAGACCCTGAAATAAAATTTAAAAATGTGAAACAAAAGATTTACTGAGGACATAACAAACGACAGAGATACGATGTGCTTCATTAATTCATCCTTTTTAAAACTGTATACAGCCTCAGTTTGGTGAAAATTAATTACAATTAAATTAGAAATGTTTTTTTTTTTTTTAATATTCTCTGGTTCCAGATTTTTGATGTCACAGTTTGATGCTTTTCTTTATGATATTAAACTGAATATCTTTGTAGTTTTGGACCTGACTAAGACTAAACAACACTGAACACGTCACCCTGTGTTGGTGAAAATTATAACAGTTTCACTATTCACTGAAAAATGTTTGGGTTAAAGTCAGATTATGAGGTTTAATTTTCTGCTTGGTGAGGAGTCAGTCGACCTTTGACCTGTGATCCTGACCGGAAGCTGTTTCTTCCTCCACAGTTCGGTCCTTCGGCACAGAGGACCGTCCCACCGACAGACCCATCCCTCCTCGAGACGACACCTTTGAGTACATCATCTTCAGAGGCAGCGACATTAAGGACCTGACCGTGTGTGAGCCGCCCAAACCACCATGCTCTCTTCCTCAGGACCCTGCCATCGTCCAGGTATGAGACCACGCTGTGGTGTTTGACTCTCCTGTGGTCCTCAGTGTGACATTAACCACCTGTCCTCCTCCTCCTCTTCCTCCTCAGTCGTCCATGTGCTCCAGCTCCTCGTCCTCTGCTGCTGCCGCCCCGACCCCGTTCCAGTCTGCTGGTTCCTACGGACTCTTCAACCGGGCCCCGGTTCCCGCCTACAACCAGTTCAGCACCAGCCCCCTGGTTTCCCCTCAGTTTGGACCCGTCGGTGTCGGTAGGCTCACGAGCTTTGACTTTAACAGACAGTGGGAGCAGGGACTGAGGTGGGCATGACATCCAAGGGTTCAGGGTCTGACCATGGCCCCTGGACTACAGAAATCATGCCACAGAAACTGAGGAGAGGCTGATTTGTGGCTTCAGTGGAGGCCTTCACCCTCCTCCTCGACAGGTGCACACACAGGTGTGACCAGGGCTGTGCCGATCACAGAAGACTGATGTAAAGTTTAAATAAAACAGTTTGACTGAAGCTTCACTGAGGGTCAGTGGATGTAATGGTATAAACAGCAGAGCAGCTGTTAAAGCTGAAAAATGAATCAATTAGTCGATCAGTAGAGATCAGCAACTGTTTTAATTATGGATCTTTTCTTTCTCGTCTGTGAGAGTGAAATAAATATTTTCATATCTAAAGACACTCTGGGCTTTATGAGACATTCACGTGTTATTTTATAGAACAAACAGTTTCCTGTTTCTGTCTCAGCCACATCATTAAGAATCAGTGCACTTTATGTCCTGATTGTGTGTAAAGTGTTTATTGAATCATCATCACAGCCTCAGGTTCAAGGTGCAGTGTGGTGGTGTCAGGTGATCGGCTCGGCCCTGGACGTCTCTCTGACTCCACCTCTCAGACAGTTGCTGCACATCAACACACTGAGTGTTGTTGGCCTCAATACTCTGTTCCTCCCCATACAGGACGATCAGTGCCCTCCTTTGTGAGCGACACGAGCACAGCCTCCACCCAGTCTCAGAGCAGTGCTATTGGCTCTGCTCTCCCCCCTGACTCGCGGTCTCTGGGTACCCTTGTAACAGAAGGTAAAAACCTGCAGGAAGCCGCTGGAAGAGGAAATGACAGATGTGTGTGTTGACTCACCTCTGGGTGGAACTAAATGACCTCAGTTAGACCAGGGTCTGTTAGAGTCCAGAGATTCTCTGGGTTCTTTCCTCATGTTTAAATGATCAGACAATTTCTGTTCTGTAATGAGAGAGTAGACATGACATCCATCTTTAGAAACAGGTCCAGTAGCAGAAGCTGCATGGCAGTGAGTTTCATCCTCTGAGTTTCCTCATGCTGAATGCTCCTCTGTAACCTGCATGTCCTGTTCAATCAGTTTCCTGCCCGACAGCCTCAGGCCTCACACTCTGAGCTGAGTCTGTTGAGTCTAACTGAGGCTGCTTTCACACCTGTAGTCCTGGTGTTCACTTCCTTTAGTCCAGACCAAAGAAAAGAAAGATCTGCTGTGGTTATCCAGACAGGACTCTCTGGTTGGACGGTTTAGTCTCAGTTTCAGCAGCTGCATGGACCCACACAAGAAATGAACCTGATGTGTTGGTTTATGTTTTTCTGCTCAGGATGAAATGACTTGAAATGAGTTTTAGCTGTGTGAACTAATCTCATATTAAAAAACTGATGTTAAGAATTATCCTCACATGTTGATGCTCTGTAACTTTAAAAAAAATCAAACAGTAATCAAGAGTTTGGACCAGATTTAAACTCCTCTTCATGTTACCATGGTTACAGAGTCATCTCATACACAGCTGATGATCAGATGGATGGGGCAGATGTTGATCTTGTTGAGATACAGCAGTTATAATAATAATAATAAACTTTATTTCTATAGTGCTCTACAAGACAAACAAAAACAAAACAGTTAAAAATGATCCAGCAGTTTTGGAGGGAAAAAAGAACAGAGGAGGTACAATTCAGAATAAAATCTGATAAAAAGAACTTTCTAAAATGATTACAAATAATCAATAAAGAGAAAGATAAAAAAAAAAAAAAAACCAAGAGAGTGAGCATGTAAATTTAGTCAAATGATCAGTTAGTTACAATTAATTAGTCTTTGGTGAACAATCGTTAGTTGCAGCTGATTTTTGATCACGACGTCGTCACCACAGACAAACAGCAGACACACACAGTGTGTGTCCACCTGTTGTGATGTTTTCAATATAAAACACCACAAACAAAAATCAAAGTAAATGAAAATGTAGTTTGACCTCTGTCTGTGAACTGCATTAAAACGTGCAGTAAATGTTCATGGAACTTGAACTGGAGACGTCCTTTAGTTTGATTGGTTGGATCTTTGCTCCAGCTCAGACAAACCAGGCTGAATGTCCAGACGTGTCAGGTGTGAACGCTCCTGAGGTTCAGCTCCTGCTTTAAACAGCATGTCTGTCTCTGGGTGCTGTTGGTGTCCGGGCTCATGTGGTCTGAGCGTTTGGAGCCATGTGATCCGCTAATCCCGACCTCTGTCCTGGTTTCCTTTCAGGCCGCAGCAGCCCCAGCCTGGACCCTCTGAGGAAGAGCCCCACCCTGGAGCAGGTGATCCAGGCCCCGCCGTCGGCCCCGACCGCCGCCACCGCTACAGCTCCGGCCCCCGGCCTCGGACGCAGGAGCCCCACCCACGGGCGTGCGGCCCCTCCCGTCGCCGGGCAGAGCGGCCAGAAGGTCCAGCACCAGGACGGCGTGGACGTGCGGAGGGGTGAGACTGTCAGGGGAGGCCGCAGCAGCCAGGGCTGGTCTGCACCCCGAACCATCTCCGCCTCTCACATCACTGCTGTAGATAGGGCTCCCACTGCAGGGCTTACCCACTCTATCTTTAGCCACTCAGGTGAGACCTCAGGCCACAGAGCAGCACTCGGATCTGTGCTGCTGGTTCATCTGAGCCTCAGTCCTCAGCACCGTGTCACTGAGCACAGACACAGACGCCCCACAGCACAGGAGTTACACTCTGTAGAAACACTGGTCAGAATCATTTCGACAGTGTTTTCCTCAGTAACCTGTAAACATCATCGGTGAGAATGTAGCAGTGATACAGTAAATAGACCTGTGCTGAGTCAGGAGAGTTCACTGACTCTACACATCCATAACACTGACAGACTTTATGTCTGCTCAACAGATTCAGATGGATTTACCTTTATTCAGTCTGACTGCTGCTATCAGCTGTCCACACACACACACCTCTCTCCCCTGTTCTGTTCTCTCTCACCTCCGACGAGGGAGCGAGTGGAGAGCAAAGGATGATGGTCTCTGTAGTCCTCATTACCCACCGCAGCTAGAACTACACTGGGGAAATAATTCCTCTGTCCACAGTTTAAAATCCTTTCAGTTGATCATGTGACACAGTAGAGGAAGGTGAAGTTCCTGCTGTGGTTTAAATCCGATCAGTGCTCGTCTCTCTGCCTCTCTGTGCTCAGAGCGTCTGTCCTGCTGAAGACTGAGGCTCAGTGACTCCACAGTCCTGTAGTAAACGTCATTTCCACTCTGTGTCATCTGTTAACGTTTTGTTGCAGAGGTCCCACTTTTGAAAGCGTTGTTGTTGGTGTGTGTGAAGGTAGGAGATCAGAGCCGTCAGGGCTGTTTTCTCTTCACTGTTGACGTTGTGTTGGAAGACTAAAAGACTCTGCTGTTCCAGGCACAGACGTCCACAAAGTCCCCAAACCAGACTCTGAGCAGGCGCGAGGTGAAGGCAGGGATACCAGTAAACGTTCCACAGGTTAACCCCCCCACCCTCCACCCTCCACCCCCCCTCTGCTCTGAAACCATCAACAGCCCATCAGACTCTGCATGCCTGTCAAGCTTTCCTTTTGGACAGTGGAGCCCATGCACTCATCCTCAGAGCCGCTCCATCATCGCCCTCTGACCTGTTTTTCTTTGCTGCTGCTGGTGTGTGCAGGTTGACATGCTCTTCATGTCAATGGAGTCAGACGATGACACTCAGTGAATAGCAGAGAATGCTCCCTGTGTGCTGGTGATTACACTCCATGTTTGATGTGACTGTTTGAAGCTAACCTGCAGCCAAGCTGTTTCCTGCACTTGGCTCTTTGCTAACTCATCCTGAAAGACTGAGACCTCCTCCACCATCGTGGACGTTTGCTCATGTGTTGCCATGTGGTTTTTGTTTTGCTCTGCTCCACCTCCTCAGACCTGTTTGTTATGACAGCTAACGTGTCGTCGTCTCCTGTGATCCAGCAGCTGCCGGTGCACCGGCTAACCGCCGCGGGCGAGGGGGCGGACACCGCGGCAGAGGGCGCTTCAACGTTCGCCGAGACGGACCCATGAAGTTCGAGAAGGACTTTGACTTTGAGAGCGCCAACGCCCAGTTCAACAAGGAGGAGATCGACCGGGAGTTTCAGAGCAAGCTGAAGCTGAAAGGTTCTGCTGTTTTCCTGCTCAGTCTCTGAGTCTCAGCTGTGTTTGTCTGTGGAGCCGAACCCTGAGCTGCTGTTTCTCCTCCCACTCAGACGACAAGACGGAGAAGTCAGAGAAGACGGTGAACGGAGAGGATAAAGGCGACTCCGGCGTGGAGACTCAGAACAGTGAGGGGAACGCTGACGACGAGTGTGACCCGCTGGGCCCCAAATGCTACTACGACAAGTCCAAGTCCTTCTTCGACAACATCTCCTGTGACGACACCAGGTACCAGTCCACCTCCACCTCCTCCTCCACCTCCTCCCACTGCCCTGACATGATAAAGATGTTTCAGTCAGTGACTGTTTGTCTTTTCTGTTCTTCAGGAAAGCTAATGACAAGTCTGGAGGCTCAGCTTTCCCACGGTGAGTGTTTGTCTCGACGGTGGACAGGTGTAGACTCCTCAGGTGTAGACTCCTCAGGTGTGGAGTTAGGACATTGTATCTGAACTCCTGTGTTTCCTCCTGCTGCAGGGAGCGGAGGCAGACCTGGGCAGAGGAGAGGAGGATGAACGCCGAGACGTTCGGTATCCCTCTGCGTCAGAGCCGAGGCCGGGGGGGTTACCGCGGGCGTGGTGGCATGGGCTTCCGCGGAGGTCGGGGGCGTGCGGCCAGCCGAGGGTCGTTTGGGCCGCCACAGGGAGGCGGGGGCTTCAGAGGAGGATACAGAGGAAACCAGGCCGGGCGGGAGTTCGCCGACTTATCAGCATACAGGGTAATATAATGAGACTGTGTTTATATTTGAGAAGATCAGATGATGCTGTTGTTCGTGCACACCTGTGTGAAGACGTCTCAGTCTGTGTGTGGACATGTGCGTTTAATTGTAAATGTGTGTTTTGTTTTTGCCCTTTGTTCCAGAAGGACAACAAAGTGGCTGCGTAGTCCCAGTGGGAGGAAGATTCTGCACAGAGGTGGAACTTCTTCACACACAAACGGAAACAGATAGTTTGTCGACTAAAATAATGAAGATTGTCTACTAGTTGTATATTTGTCACCAGCACTGGGGTAGACTGCTTGAATGCAACTTAACTTTCCACATGGTTCAACGGTGGAAACAACAACATTGCAGTTTATCACAAAACAAATTCCAGATCCATACAAGTTAATTTCCAGGTGGCTGAAATAATTCTGTGTACATGTTTTTTCTTTGGTTGATGAACTACCTGCCCGGCCCCGCCCCTAAACCTGTATTTGATAATCTTTTGTTAGCTGTCGAGGGTCGTCCACATGAGTTACTGTGATGCTCACTGACATAGCTTTATCTGGGGAGGTGGGTTCATATATCCTGTAACTTCAGCACCAAAACAGGCCACAGGGTCACTCACACCTTTCTAACATGTATTTTTCTACTATGACATAGACTCTGATCCCGTTCTGTCGTCAGCCCATCACCATCTCTCTCTGTTCACCTTTCACCTGCAGCTTCCTTTTTCTCTCCCCGTCGATCATCAAGTGTTTACTCGTGTGTAGCTTTGATATCACACCGGAGCTGAAACGAAATTAATCTGCAGCTATTTTCAGAATCGATTAATCGTTGAATCATTTCTGAAGCAAAAAAACTCAACATTTGTTGTCTCCAGGTGTTAAATGTGAGTTTTCTCTCTTACAGAATCATTTTCCAGATTTCTGATGTTTTATAAAGCAAACGATTCATCTAGAAAGTAATTGTCAGATTAATTGATGAGAATATTGATCAGTTTCAGCTCTTCTCCTCCAGTCTGTGTCTCGTCCTAACAGTAGTGTAGGAGCAGGTCGTAGTCGTCTGCTGGTTTCTCTGGTAGCTTTTACTCCCAGTCTCTGAGTGAACTCGGTCTGGGAGGCAGATGGATCATAGGTCAAAGTTCAGTTGTTTTCTTTCTCTCTTTTTATTCCTTCGTTCACAGGCTGCTGCTGCTTGTGTGGTTACAGTTAGTTAGAGACGCAGTTTGATCTCCACAGACGAGGGCTACACTCTATATTCACTTAGCTTTCAGCAGAGAGGCCAGATTTCAACTGTCTGAACTGAAACTGCTGAAGTCGAATGCAGAGCCTGAACCGGTCATCAGCTCAGAGAAATCATTGGCAACAAACGAGAGGATTTCCTGTTTCTCTAAATAAACTAAATGTTCTTGTTCTGAAGACGTCACACTCTGTGAAGAGCTGAGGGACTGTTATTGACGATTCATTGACTAAATGATTAAACAATGAGCACATTCATTCATAATGTAAATAACAGAATAATGCAGCTGCAGCTCTGTCTTCATGTCTGAATCTAATGAGTCATAAATCATGTTAAAGGAGGATTATTTAAAGAACATGAACCCAGAGTGCAGAGGTGTTTGTTGTCCAGCAGGGAGCAGCACTCACCTGCTGCTGCTCTGACTGCACTTCTCATGAGGAAGAAAGAAACTGAAGAACTTCATGAGTTATTCAGTAAAGCTGAAGTTAATCCAGGTTTATTTCCTGTGGTTTAGTTTGAACTGTGACTCATTAAACTCAGACATGAAATCAAACACATGAGACTTTATTTGTGTTTTAATTCAGACACTTGAAATCTTCAGCAGCTGAAGGTGATGGCGCTGTTCTTCATTATTATTATTATTATTATTACTCAGTCTTACAGTCTGTGTGTAGTCGTTAGTTGGGCTGCTTCGTTAAAAACACACTAATTTCTCCATGAACACAAACCTGGTCTGTTCCTGTGAAACTCCACAGTCACCTTTAAATCTCAGCCTGAAGCCACTAACGTAGTCCCGCAGCACTGCACAGGACCTGGACCTGGACCTGGACCTGGACTATAAGTAGACAATAAGAGACTAGAGAATCGAGCTAGCTGTCTGGGTGTAGCAACATAGTTTCTTAGCAATACTCTGACTTCTTTTTGAGGTAACTAATGAATGAATGAGGTCTGATGAGTTGAGACTGAATCTGACAGGAAGTGGAAAGAGTTGCACTTTGTTCATTTACTAACTAACTAACTATCCCCCCACCCCCCCCCCAGGAGAACAGGCTAAAACAGAAACTTTATCGACACAGGTGTGTTCCTGTTAACACAGAATAAAGACAAAGCAAAGCTACCTTTAAAGTACATAACAGTGCTCAGGAAATGTAGAGGACATTATTTTTCTTGATTAGAGTCAGAGAATAACTGCTAACGTCACAGCAAAGATTAGAGACATTAAACAGGAGACGCGCTGCTGTTTTACTGTGCTGATGTTAAAGACGTGAGATCTGAGGGAACCTGAGACACTGTTCAGTCAGAACCAGTTCACACAGACAAACAACCTTTTAAATGATGCTTTATTGAATGTAAGAAAGTGATTTATAGAAGTGAACAGTCACTGTTAAAGGTCAAAGTTCATCTGAAAACAGATTTAAAACCTTTCATCAGTTCTTGTAAACACACAGCTTTTCATGATGCATCATTGAAATCTAAACTGGTGAATTAACTCTGAGCCTTTTTTATTGATTGGTTATTGATGAAGCTGATCAGAGTCTGTTCTGATGCTCCAGACGTCTGGTCTCTGATAAACAGATGTTTGAATCTTCAGACTTTCTTGATGTGTTCAAACTGATCTGGAGCTCTGATCCAGGACACAAGGTTTTTCTTTTCCTTTGATTTCTGGAAACTTTTCACATGGTTGTTGAGTGAACTGATCACAGCAGTGGTTCTCAACTCTTTGGGTGTCGAGGCTCCACAGAGACCTCAGAGGAGCCTCAGTCCAGGTCCTCAGAGATCCAGGTTCAGTGTGTATGTGTTAGTCTGTGGTGATTTTACTGGTACGTGGATGTCACATGTTCAGGCTGATCCCGCTCATGTCTGTTAATATGAAGCTACAGCAGCTGTTAGCTTAGCTTAGCACAAAGACTGAGAACAGAGGGAAACAGCTAGCTTAGCTTAGCTTTGTCTAAAAGAACCAACATCCACCTGCCAGCTCCTCTAACTCCACCTAACTGAGTCAACAAACATGCTCTAACATGTTAATCTGAACAGATACTGAAGCTTGAAGACAAAAACTGCAGCGATCAGTCGATCGATTGATTAGGAACAGAAATGAACCTGCACTGAAGCAGTCCTTAAAGTTATAAGAAGATGTAACTGTTAACCAGAGGAGGAACCAGGAGATGTGAGATCAGACTGAACATCTGACTCCTTCAGAAAAATGTTGGACTGCTCCTTTAAAACTGTGTCATTATTTCTGGTTACTTTTGTAAAGGAACGTGTTGTTATCATGTGACCACAAAAAAACAGGGGGGGGGGGGGGGGGGGGGGGGGGTCGTCAGTGTTAATGTGGCCCCTCCCATTTGAAATAACCAGATTTTCTCCATGTTTTGTTCAAGTCATATTTCAGTTTGATTTGAAGTCGAGAGCCACTGAAACAGAAGTAGTGTCTGATTGAAAAGACCGGGGGGGTATTTACAGGAAGCCCTTCAGTTCCTCAGGTGGGGGTTTG
>BRZM01000942.1:5972-23458 GCA_033238685.1 Lates japonicus
GATTCAAAATGCTGCAGCACGATTACTGACAGGAACTAGGAAAAGAGACCATATTTCTCCTGTGTTAGCCTCTCTACATTGGCTCCCAGTCAAATCCAGAATTGAATTCAAAATCCTCCTCACGTACAAAGCCCTTAATGGTCAGGCTCCATCTTACCTTAAAGATCTCATAGTCCCCTACAATCCCACTAGGACTCTGCGCTCCCAGAATGCTGGTTTACTGATGGTTCCCAGAGTTTCTAAGAGTCGAATGTGAGGCAAAGCCTTCGGTTATCAGGCTCCTCTACTGTGGAACCTTCTCTCAGTTTGGGTCCGGGAGGCAGACACCCTCTGTACCTTTAAGAGTAGGCTTAAAACTTTCCTCTTTGATAAAGCTTATAGTTAGGGTTGGCTCAGGCTTGAACCATCCCTTAGTTATGCTGCTATAGGCCTAGACTGCCGGGAGATCTCCCATGATGCACTGAGCTCCTCTCTCTCTCTCTCTCTCTCTCTCTCTTTCTTTCTCTCTCCCCCTCTCTCTCCCTCTCTCTCCATCAGTATGGATTCATATCCCATAAATACATGTTACTAACTAAATATCTTCCCTTTCCTGTAGTATTGTGCTCTTCCGTCTCTCTCTCCTCTTCTGTCTCTTTCTGCAGGTATTTCTGCCTCTGGAGCTGTAGAGTCTGATCTGTGATGACAAGTCTCCTGCTGCTCCTACAACTCCACTGAACACCTGCTGCTATAATTAGAAATTACTTATACTGCTATTAGTTGTATTGCTATGTTAGCAGTTAATACTTTAATTATCACTACAATCATTACTACTGCTGTATTACTGGCATCACCTTACATTTTATTGGAACCCGTGTTATGCTATGTTCTTCTCTCGCTATTCTCCCCCCCCCCCCCCCCCTCCCCCCCTCTCCCCCCTCTCTCTCCTTCTTAACCCAACCGGTCGAGGCAGATGGCCGCCCACCCTGAGTCTGGTTCTGCTCGAGGTTTCTGCCTCTTAAAAGGAAGTTTTTCCTTGCCACTGTCGCCTAGTGCTTGCTCATGGTGGGATTTGTTGGGTCTCTCTCTGTAAATACCTATTTTAAAGAGTATGGTCTAGACCTGCTCTATATGAAAAGTGCCTTGAGATGACTTTTGTTGTGATATGGCGCTATATAAATAAAATTGAATTGAATTGAATTGAAATTCAATAAATTTCAGTGACTGAAACTGGCACAAAATGACAATGGCAATGAGTCCAAAATGCTGATATTGATATCAGGCTAAAAACAACATGAACTTAACCCAGTCAGGGCTCAGCTGCAGGACCAGACACACATCAGCTTTTATTGTAATAAAGGACTCACTGCAGCAGCTGCTCTCTATTAGACATATGACAACAACTAACAGAACACAGTAAAAACAAAGAGTGGTGTCAACACAGAAGTCTTTTATTTTGGCGGAAAGTGGTATTAATGATCAAACCTATGGGAAAAGTGAGTTAAAATGGCATGGTGGTGTTTCACAGATCATCTGCCCACCTGTTGACCATCTCTGCCCATCAGTGCCACTCTTCATGTCATATGTCATGAGCAGCAACTTAGGTCAGTCTTTATTCATATTTGTTCTAATGAATCTGTAAAGAGCTTTTAGGCAGGCTCACTTATTTACACATGGTATTAATATGTGATCAGTGTCTGGCTGTGTTATAATAATGGCATCCATGCTAACAATGTGGGATCTTTAGCATCAGCCTGTTTACCCATACAATTAAACCTGAAGTGCCTACATCTAGACCAGCCAGGTGCTAATATCACCACCAGGCTTGTATAGGATGACTTACACATCTTGTGAGTGATGAAAGGTCCAGTCTACATCTATGTCTGTGGCTGTGGGTGAGTCAAACCCAGAGATGCCCTGGGAGGAAAAAATGGTCATGGACATTTGACTCAGCCTGGCCCACTGAAACACCTAAAATTGCATTGGACAGAATTGTGCAGTGGCCCACTGGAAAAGCTCCTGGTACTCTGGCTGCCCTCTCCCCAGGCCAGGGTAACACAACACACTCATGGGGAACAAACAGAAGCATTTAAACCTGCAAAAGACGGTGGACATAAGCCATGTTTTCTTAATACTTGTAGTAGCCCAACATTTTGCCACACAACCCTTTGTCAGCACAATAACAACAACAAAATGTTTCTTGTCATCTAAAACTTAGTTCAGCTTCATTTTAGTCATAGTGTGGTTTGACTTACTTAAACATGATTGATTGATTCTGGACCCTGGAATATAAAAGAGGACTCATTTAGAACTAGTGGCAGGGGAAAAGGAGGCCCCCATCATTGGGGGCCCCCGGAAACATGCCCTAATAGGTTCTCAGAGGCATTCTTTGACAACAATAGGTGGCTCTTTTTCCCCTGTCTGTCTGCTTTCCACTGCTCTTTGAACTGCTACAGGAGAGGGGAGGGGATGATTGCCAAATTACTTCATACTCAACATTCAGATTGCTAATTTAGAACTCACTGACAATAGCAGTGTCAGGTGTGTTACTGTGGGTGAAGAGGACAGAAAATTTCCTACAGCAGTTGCTTGGTAGCAAACATACAGCTGAAATTATGAAGTTGGAGAAGGAAATCCTACACTTAGATTTCTCAAACGTCACACTCCAAAGAGACATACTGAACATTAGTTAAAAGTAGGTTAGCTGTTAAAGGACAAGGAACTCCTGAGTGAGGACCCAAAGGCAGACACTGACTAGGCTCAAACAGTTTAGTGAGTTATTCAGAGCCAAAAAACAAACAAACAAACAAAAAAACTTACAGGAAAGCAAGGCGAAAGTCCATAAAACACAAAAGAACTGGAGACCTCAGGCAGATGACCTGGAGGCCGGAGAGCAAGGCAGAGCCACTCAGGAGGGCAGCCCAGACCCTGGACAAACCAGCAAACACTGGGGCAGAGGCTGTAACCCTCCAGGAAGCTGAGCAGGAAGCTGACTGAAGGTGGGACCCAACTGGAGACTGAGCAGGGGGGCGACTAAAAGATGATGAAGTGAGTTATTAAAAAATTGTGGTCTTAGTAAAAAATGGTGGCATGAGACCATGATCTTTCACTAACCTTAACCAAGAGCTGTGTGTTCTGACAAACTGAAAGTCCTGCTGGCTGTCACAGAAAAGGAAAATTACTGTCTATGTACATGAAATCAATAGATTACATTTAGTGTCATGAGACTGGGTTGTTGATTTTTAGAACCTCACTAGAGTTCTCATTTAAGTTTCAAAACAGCAACAGTGAATCAAAGAGAAATTCCAACAATAAAGTTCTGACGCTCAATTGAAAATGAAAAGCTCATTTACATGCTCATAAATCATTCTGTTTTGTACTGGCTGGATTAAAGCACAGGTCATATAGTTTTACTCTCATTCTTTAATTTTTTCTCGTGAGAACTCCATCCAGAAACAGCAGCTGTCAGGGAGAGCAGTGGAAGTGATTTTTTCCTGGTAATTTATCCTCCATCAAATTCCTTCCTCAAATGAGAAAATGAAGGGAGAGAATGTGGAAGGAGGAGGAGAAATCTCAAGTTTAAAAAGGTAAATTATACACTCCCAAATTAAAAGCTCTATAACCTGAAATGGTTCATTGAGTTGCCTGAACAGCAGAATCTTTGTGGTTCTTCCTAAAACCATTTAGGTTTTACTTTAGGAGGTTACATCTTACACCATCTGTGAGTGGTTCTGACAAAAACTGTCACAGGGTTTTAGGGTTGAAACAAAGAATTTTCACCAGAGGTTTCACACAGAAGACCAAGTTACAACAAATGTATCAAATGTACAGGTTGGTGCAAATGAATGGACTGCAAACACTAGAAGAATAAAGGGTTTAATATGCTTCATAGTGGGGCACAGGCATGGTATCTACAGGATGAAGTGTTAATACCGTTTTCAAACATCAATAGTTATGTAAAAGGGGGTTTGAGAAGTCACTTTTATTTATATAGCGCCAATTCACAACAGAAGTTATTTTGAGGCACTGTACATATAGAGCAGGTCTAGACCGCACTCTTTATCTTATAAGATTTACAGAGAGAGACCCAACAGATCCCACCATGAGCAAGCACTAGGCGACTGTGGCAAGGAAAAACTTGCTTTTAAGAGGCAGAAACCTCAAGCAGAACCAGGCTCAGGGTGGGCAGCCATCTGCCTCGACTGGTTGGGTTTAGACAGAGAGAGAGAGGGGTGGGGGGGATGGGGTGAGAGAAAGACAACATTGCAAATACACAGACTAAGTCAAACTGTAAATAGTAATAATAATTATAAATAGGTAAAAGGAAAAGGGAGAGAGAGAGAGAGAGAGAGAGAGAATATAAGATAATCCTTTTAGTCCCACAACAGGGAAATTTACATTGTTGCAGCAGCAAGAGATTGAAAAGATTAAAAGGCATAAACGTGAGTAAAAGACAAGGTATAAGCAAGATGATATTAAAAAAAAAAATTATATACTCTCATAATAGTATAAACAGGACAATGTAATAAACATATGAACAAAAGGAGCAATATACACAAGAGATAGATTAGAGACAGATTGAACTAAATACAGATATTGAAAATGGTATTGCACACAGTAAATGACTGATAGCAGCTGTTTTGTTAGGATGGATTAAAGAAGGACCTGTAATACCTCTCCTTCACACACTTTGGGTGAAGCAGCCTACCGCTGAAGGAGCTGCTCAGTGCTGTCAGACTGTCCTGCATGGGGTGGAGCTCGTTGTCCTTTAGGACACCCACCACCTCCACGGCGTCAAGGGGGCACCCCAGGACAGAGCTGGCCTTCTTGATCAACTTGACCAGTCTCTTCCTGTCCACTGTTGAGATGCTGCTGCCCCAGCAGACCACTCCATAGAAGATGGCTGATGCCATAACTGTGTCAAAGAAAAAGTCCTCAGGAGTGCCCCCTGCACTCCAACTGGTGGTGGTGGGGTGGGGGTGGGGGGTCCTGCTCCTGCAGAAATCCACCACCAGTTCTTTGGTCTTCCCTGCGTTGATCTGGAGACAGTTCCGCAGGCACCAGTCCACAAAGTCCTGCGTCAGTTCTCTGTACTCCCTGTCATCCTCATTTGTGATGAGGCCGACGACTGCAGAGTCGTCAGAGAACTTTTGCAGGTGGCAGTGAGGTGAGTTGTACTGGAAGTCTGCAGTGTAGAGGGTGAAAAGTAATGGAGCCAGGACCCTTCCCTGCGATGCTGCAGACCACCATGTCAGACATGCAGTCCTGTGTCCTCACATACTGTGGCCAGTTGGTGAGGTAATCCGAAATCCAAAATGTGAGATGCTGGTCCACCTCCATGTGTGCCAGCTTGTCCCTCAGCAGCATGGGCTGTATGATGTTGATATCAGGCACACAGCAGAGCAGGACTCCAAATGCAGGACTCAGACAAAGATCGCAGATCAGGTTCTTTATTTCAAGCAATAGTCTGGTACACGTGAAGGCAGTCCGATCAGGCAACGGTATCCAAAAAACAGCAGGCAAACTCTAGAATCAGGAACTCAGGCACAGGTCAAAAACACAGAGTCTAAACTGGGACGAGGGACAAGACAATCTGGCAACTGACAAGAGGAAGAGACACTGACTAAATTAGACTTAGACTTAGACAGACTTTATTGATCCCTTTGGGATGACTCCCTCTGGGAAATTACGTTTCCAGCAGCAAAACAGACAGAACACATCACACAGGGCAGTGCAATGACAGTTTGCAAAAACGAAGGACAGGGGCAGCATGCAGGACAGTTTGCAAACAACACAGAATATAAATAGAATAATAAAGAATATAAATAGAATAGAATTAAGGATGATTTGAGATAAATATGCTGAGTATACTGGACTGTGTATGGCATTAACATAAATAAATATAAATATGCTGAACTGTATATTACTTGAGTGTCCAGGTGGGTTCTTGCACTTGCACTAAGGGGGGCTACCACTCCCTTCTGTCCTCCATACCCTACCCTATCTCCTCCTCCCCCCAAGTGAGGAGTTGTAGAGCGTGATGGCGTGATGGACAAAGGAGTTCTTAAGCCTGTTGGTTCTACACTTGGGCAGGAGCAGTCTTTCACTGAACAGGCTCCTCTGGTTGCTGATGACGGTGTGCAGAGGGTGGCTGGCATTGTCCATAACATCCAGCAATTTGTCCAGTGTCCTCATCTCTGCCACCGTCACCAGAGAGTCCAGCTTCATGCCGACCACAGAGCCGGCCCGCCTGATCAGTTTCTCCAGTCTGTACGTGTCCTTCCTGGATATGCTGCCCCCCCAGCACACCACAGTGTAAAAGAGGACACTGGCAACCACAGACTGGTAGAACATCCACAGCAGTTTGCTGCAGACATTGAAAGACCGCAGTCTCCTTAGGAAGTACAACCTGCTTTGTGTCTTCCCATACAGGTGGCTGGTGTGTGTTGTCCAGTCCAGTTTGTTGTCCAGCCACAGCCCGAGGTATTTGTAGGAGTCCACAGCCTCCACTCAGCTCCCTCTAACAGTCTTGGTCTGGACCTCCCAAAGTCAATGACCAGCTCCTTCGTCTTAGAGGTGTTGAGCTGTAGGTGGTTAGTGTGGCACCATGCAGCAAAGTCCCCCACCAGTCTCCGATACTCCTCCTCTCTGTCATCCCTGATGAACCCAACGATGGCTGTGTCATCGGCGTACTTCTGTATGTGACACAGCTCCGAGTTGTAACAGAAGTCTGAGGTGTACAGGGTGAAGAGAAGAGGGGCCAGCACTGTGCCCTGGGGGGCTCCAGTGCTGCTGACCACAGTGTCAGACGTGGTGTCCTTCAGCCTGACATACTGTGGCCTGCCAGTGAGGTAGTCGGAGATCCAGTTCACCAGGTAGGGGTCCACTCCCATCCTGCTCAGTTTGTCCTGAAGCATAGGGGGCTGGATGGTATTAAAGGCACTGGAGAAGTCCAAGAAGAGAATCCTCACTGTGCCGCTTCCCTTATCCAGATGGGAGTGGGCTCTGTGTAGCAGGTAGAGGATAGCATCCTCCACACCAACACCCTGCTGGTACGCAAACTGCAGGCGGTCCTGAGCGTGTTGCACCTGGGGTCTGAGGAGGCTGAGGAAGAGCCGCTCCAACGTTTTCATCAGGTGTGAAGTGAGTGCCACCGGTCTGAAGTCATTCAGCTCGCTGGGCCGGTTCTTCTTCGGAACTGGAACGATGCAGGATGTCTTCCAGAGGGTGGGCACTCTCCCTAGCTGCAGGCTAAGGTTGAAGATCCGTTGTAGTGGTTCCCCCAGTTCTGTAGCGCAGGTCTTCAGCAGTCTTGGACACACTTTGTCCGGGCCTGCTGCTTTCCTGGGCCGGAGTTTCCTCAGCTGTCCTCTGACCTGGTCTGTGGTGATATGAGGCGGAGACTGTGTTGAGGTGGGGGAGGAGGGGGGTGTTGCAGTGTCTGGGGGGAGGTGTGTGGAGGGAAGAAGGAGAGATGGCTGCGGTGAGGGTGGGGGTGGGGGGGACATGGGTTGGTTGAACCTATTGAAGAAGTCATTCAGTTTGTTTGCCCTCTCCATTGTCCTCCCTACGGCTCTGGTCTTTGTGTTGTGACCTGTGATGGTCTTCACACCTTGCCAGACCTCCCTCATGTTGTTTTCCCTCAGCTTCTGCTCCACCTTTCTCCTGTAGCTGTCCTTAGCTTCCCTCACACAGTGTTTCACCTCCTGCTGTGCTGCCTTCATGGCCTCCCTGTCTCTACTCCTGAAGGCAGCCTTCTTCCTGTTGAGGACAGCCTTGACTTCCCGCATTACCCATGGCTTGTTATTAGGGTAACAGCGGACTGTCTTGACAGGGCAGACCACGTCTGCGCAGAAGTTCAGGTACTCCGTCAGACAGTGTGTCATCCCCTCTATGTCCTCATCATGCGGGTTGATCAGCACATCCCAGACTGTGGTGTTATAGCAGTCTCTCAAGGCACTTTCCATCTCAGGGGACCATCTCCTGATGGACCGAGTTGTCACCGGCTGCTTTTGGACCAGGGGGGTGTACAGTGGCTGTAGGTGAACCAGATTGTGATCAGACTTCCCTAGTGGGGGGAGGGGAGTCACTCTGTATGCATCCCTTACATTAACATACAGAAGATCAATTGTCCTGTTGTTTCTAGTAGGACAGTCTACAACCTGATTAAAAACAGCCAAGGTAGAGTCCAAAGTTGCATGGTTAAAGTCCCCAGAGATGATCATAAGTGCCTCAGGGTGCTGTGTCTGCAGCCTTGCTGTGACAGAGTGGATCTTCTCACAGGCAGTGGCTGCGTCCGCACTCGGAGGGATGTAAACACCGATGGTGATCACGTGACTGAACTCCCTCAGCAGGTAATATGGCCGCAGGCTAACAGCTAGCAGCTCGAGGTCACGGCAACACAGTACTGTCTTTACGGAGATATATCCTGGGTTACACCAGCGGTTGTTCACATACATGATGAGTCCCCCACCTTTGCTTTTACCGCTTGCTTTAGTGTCTCTGTCGGCTCTCACGGCAGTGAATCCCAGCAGGTCCACGTTAGCATCCGGTATGAGGTGGTTTAGCCATGTCTCCGTAAAGATGAACAAGCTGCTCTCACGGTAGATCCGCTGGTTGTTCAGTGCGGATAGCTCGTCAATCTTGTTCAGCAGCGAGTTCACATTCCCCATGATTACGGAGGGAATCGTTGGTTTGTAGCACCTCCAATTCTCCGCTACCTCAGCCAGCAGTTCCTCTCGTGAATAAGTGAGGAAACTGGCTCTTGGTTGCATTTTAAAGTTAAAAATATCCATAGGACATATATATATATAAAGCACACCGTCTCTTCACCAGAAGAGTAAGAAAGTTGAGGGAAAAAGGTTAAAAGAGCTAAAAAGAGCTTAAAAAGAGCTAAAAACTACAGAGCTACTGGAGAGGCAGCCGTCTCCCACAGCGCCAGACTACTACTAATCTAAATACCCCTAGACAAGGAAATAACGACACACAGGTGAAAGATATTAGGGCGGGGACAGTAATCAAGACAAGAGGAAGTAAAGACAACTGGAATAACCAAGGAACAGGAAACAGGAACAGGAAACCGGAAGACATCACACCACTCTGGCTACTACACTGCCCACCTTCAACCAGTTTGTGGACTGTCCCACCAGGGAAAACAAGACACTGGACCTGCTGTATGCCAATGTTAAGGAGGCTTACAGCTCCACTGCTCTTCCTCCACTTGGAAGATCAGACCACAACCTCATCCACCTGCAGCCTCTGTATAAGCCCCAAGTCCAGCGGCTTCCTGTGACCACCAGGACTGTGAGGAGATGGTCACAGGAGACCGATGAAGCTTTGCAGGGCTGCTTCGAACTCACAGACTGGGAGCTGCTCTGTGATTCGCATGGAGAGGACCTTGATGATCTCACGGACTGCATAACAGGGTACATCAACTTCTGTGTGGACAGTGTTGTTCCTACAGTGTCTGTACGCTGTTTCCCCAATAACAAGCCGTGGGTCACCAGAGACATCAAGGTCCTGCTAAATCAAAAGAAGAGGGCCTTCAGAGATGGGGACAGGGAGCAGATGAGGCGGGTTCAGAGGGAGCTTAAAGTGAGGATCCAACAGGGTAAAGACAGCTACAGGAGGAAGCTGGAGTACAAACTCCAGCAGAACAACTTGAAGGACGTGTGGAGCGGCATGAGGAGCATCACTGGCTACAAACAATCTGGCAGCCAGACAATAGGGGGTGGCGCTGAACGAGCCAACGAGCTGAATCTGTTTTTCAATAGATTTGATGAGAGGGCTCCGGACTACCCCTCCCCCAGCTCCTCTACAACCATCCGCCTCCAAACCTCCAGCCCTGCTGTCCCCCTCCGTTCTCTCCGGACTATGCCCTACCTGTTCTCTCCCCCCCACCATCACCTCCCCCCACTCCAATCAACACACACGGCACACAGACCTTCACAGCAGAGCAGGTGAGGAAGGAGCTGTGCAGACTCCGCCCAGGCAAGGCAGCAGGCCCCGATGGTGTCAGCCCGAGGGTTCTCAAGACATGCGCAGCCCAGCTGAGTGGAGTACTGCAGCACATCTTCAACCTTAGCCTGAGTCTGGAGAGGGTCCCTGTGCTGTGGAAGACATCCTGCCTGGTTCCAGTACCGAAGAAGGCACGTCCCAGCACCTCCAACGACTACAGACCGGTGGCGCTGACATCCCACCTGATGAAGTCCCTGGAGAGGCTGGTCCTGTCACTACTTCGGCCCCTGGTCAGCTCATCACTGGACCCTCTTCAGTTTGCCTACCAGCCGAAACTAGGAGTAGAGGATGCCATCATCCTCCTGCTCCACCATGCAGGCGCCCACCTGGACAGACCGGGTAGCACCGTGAGGATCATGTTCTTTGACTTCTCCAGTGCTTTCAACACCATCCGGCCTGCCCTGCTGGGGAGCAAGCTGACGGCGATGCAGGTGGACCCTCCCCTGGTCTCCTGGATTATGGACTATTTGATGGGTCGACCACAGTACGTCAGACTGCAGGATGGTGTGTCCGACACTGTGGTCAGCAGCACTGGCGTTCCACAGGGAACTGTTCTTTCCCCCTTTCTGTTCACCCTGTACACCTCAGACTTTCAGTTCCACTCTGATTCCTGCCATCTGCAGAAGTTTGCAGACGACTCTGCAATTGTTGGCTGTATCAGTGAGGGGAATGAGGAGGAGTACAGGGGCGTTGTGGACTCCTTCGTCGAGTGGTGTGGAACTAACCATCTGCATCTCAATACCACCAAGACAAAGGAGCTGGTGGTGGATTTCCGTAGGAGGAAATCTGCCCCTACACCCATTTCCATCAATGGTGTGACTGTAGATGTTGTCTCAGATTACAAATACCTTGGAGTACACCTGGACAACAAACTGGACTGGGCCAAGAACACCGAGGCTGTTTACAAGAAGGGCCAGAGTCGACTCTATTTCCTGAGGAGGCTCCGGTCATTCAACATATGTAACATCATGCTGAAGATGTTTTACCAGTCGGTGGTAGCCAGCCCCACCTTCTTTGGTGTTGTGTGCTGGGGCAGCAGGCTGAGGGCAGCAGACGCCAACAAGATCAGCAGGATCATCAGGAAGGCTGGCTCCATCCTGGGGGTCCAACTGGACTCTTTGTTGGTGGTGTCTGAGAGGAGGATGCTGTGTAAACTGCATAGTATCCTGGACAACAATGCTCACCCTCTCCACCAGGTGATAACCTCGAACAGAAGCACCTTCAGCAACAGACTCATCCCCCCCCGGTGTAACACAGAACGCCAGAGGAAGTCCTTTCTTCCTGTGGCCATCAGACTGTTTAATTCATCTACCGCTGGTCGTGAGAGGGACAGTGGAGACACTGTGTCCTGAGGCCACAATGCCACTTATCACTTTATATGCTGTTTCACCTTGTCACTTTACTTCTTGTTCTTGTACTTATTTTATTGCAACTATGCAATTAAATTACAGTTCGTATTGTTGTATATTGTATATACCTACGTTACTGTAATCTTTGTGGCATTTGTTGCATTTAGCTACTTGTTTATTTATTTTATGTTAGCCTTTATTAGCTTTATTCCTATTCTCTTCACACTGTATTGCTTCTCTTCACACTGTATTGCTTTTCCACCTCTGTATTGCAACTGGTGCACAGCAATTTCCCTCGGGATAAATAAAGCTTCTTGAATCTTGAATCTTGAATCTTGAAAGACAAAATACCAAAATAAAACAGGATAAACATTCAAACCCTGACAGTTGAAAGCACTGGAGAAATCAAAGAACATGATTCTCACAGTGCTCCCAGGGTTATCCAGGTGAGAGAGAGCTCTGTGAAGAAGGTAGATGATTCATCATCCACCCCAATGCCAGCCATAGGTGCTTGTCTCTGCACAGAGAACCCAGAGAAGTACTCACATACAGTTCACTAATTGAACTAGTTCACAATTGAGTTTATAAGTTTATGAGTCCTACTGGGTTCTTGATTGAAAATTATGTTGGTTTTAATATTCTTTAAGATAAACATAAAAAATAAGTCAAAGGGGAAAGTGGTGGAAATTGTAGCTTATATGTTGCAAATTTGGTGAAATGAGCCCCTGGTGTAAGATGCTCTTGGAGAGTGGACTGTATGAGGGCAGAGAGAAGGATCAAATGACACAGTGATAGAGCTTTAGGAAAAGGAAGGCAGAGAGACTGAGGGAAAAGATATAAGCATTAGAGGAACAAGTTAAGACTTGACTTAAGCAAATGCCAATAAAGAAAGCAGACAAACAGGACAGACCAAGTGAAAAATAAACTTCAGCTCCGTGACGCAAATTTCACTCTTGTCACTGTGTGAGACTGAGACGATGTGTCAAACCGAACAACAAGTATGTGTGTTGTTGTGTGTGTACGTTCATGTGTGTGTGTGCACTTTAACATATTTTTTAGTTCCTAGCTTCCTGTGAATGAGGAAGAAGCAGCACTCTGCTGACATCAGAGAGGTAATCCTGGGACCTGACTAAGTTTTTACCGTGACGTGACATCTGGAACATCTGCTGTGACCTGAAAACTTCCACTGCATCATGTTGTTACCACTGGTGAATGTGCACGTAATCCAGTTCAGCTGAAAAAGAATGCCTCAGTAAAGAAGTTTTAAAGAATGTGTGAGTGATGCAATAATCAGTCAGTTAGTAGTGCCTGTGGTTGTGATAGTACGTCTGGTTAGCAAGGAGGAAAAACTGTGACTCACTGTAAATAAAGATGAGGTGTCATTGGCTGCATGTGTGCAAAGAGTCACGTGTGTGGGTGTGAGTGCATGCTTCCTAGCAGAGTTTATAGGCCTGGGGGTTGCTTTGTTTATACTGAATCCTGTTAGTCACTGCTGTATGTCTGACAGACTACAACTGCTGCACTTACTCCTATAACAACACAATAAAAACTGATTCATTTCCCAGTTTGACAGCTGAGCCCTGTCACAATATAAACTGATAAACTGTATTTTTCCATACTTCAATCTATGTTCTATATCCATCCATTTTGTTATCCAGAGCATCCCCTATTATACACTGGGCAAGAGGTGAAGTAGGGTCCAACTTTACCTGTTCTGTCACTTTATCCTGTCTCCCCTCACAGAATGAAGGCTGGTTGGGGCCCTCTTGTGTAGCCTTATGTTTTGCAGATGTGTTACCATGTCATTAGTTTTTTTTTATATTCAAACATAAGCAAAGTACTGAAGATCAAGTGTTAAAGACTAACCATGTGTTAGTCTGTCTCTCAGTAAATTTTGACTTGTCTGATTTCTCTGTGTGTGGCTATCTGCCAGAACACTTAAAAAATGGATGAAAAATACACTGTTTCAGTAAAAAAGTTGCTCACAGTTGCTCACTGTAGTTTCTTTTTCACTCAAACAGGAGGAAACAGTGACCTTGTTGGGGACTATTTTCAGCGGTGGATTAATCCACAGTTGGTGTTCAGTTTACTTTGTTGGAGCTGCTAAAGCTATCAAACAATTTCCCTAAAAGTTGATACATTCCTGTTGCATTACTCCACACACAGACATAATTCATCATCACTTTCATCATCATCTTATCATCAGTGCATCCGTGTCTGACTGAACGTATGGTCAGTGTAACTGATGTGGGTGCTTTGTGAGTCCATGGAAATTCTTCCTACACAAGGCCGGGTGCTCCTGGTTTTCTAAAACAAACAAAGATGTCTTACACAGACATGGGCATAGCCAGAGCTTTTTAAAAAAAATCTTTCCTGATAAACCAGGGAATGTTTTTTCTGGCCTCAAGCATACATGTTATTTGGCCTAGCTGGATATGAATCAGAGGTGGATTTCAAAGGGAAATTTTGACCTCTAACAAATAGGAAGTGAAACCCCCTGTGCAGCTTTCCTTCTGTGTCTGTTGCTTTCTGTTCAACCCTACAGTTTTATTATGGTGAAGTGTCCAAATCAGTGTATCTCAAGATATCTTCTCCTTGTACAATGTCCTCTCCAAGGCAATATCACAGTTGTGTTTTAACTCTAAGCATCAAAGTAATAAACAGTGTAGCTGACAGTCGGTCATTAACTGAAAGGGAAAGAATGATTGAGGAGAAGAAACACAGAAGGATTTGTCTTGGCTTACAGAGAGGTTGGTATGTAAATGTTTGAAGAGTCAAGTGGAGAGCAGTGCTCTGCTCTATTTAAAGCTCTTTGAACTTTGTGAATTGTAGTCACCTTAGGAATCCAGGTTTGCTAAAAGTAACACTTAAGCCATCAAACCTGAAATGTTCAAAGGCCTAAGTCCATAAAAAGAATCAGTCACCACCCAGGACCCGCACTGGGATCACGTTGGCCAGGAGAATGTAGAGCCAGGTTAAGAAGGGACATCATGCTAAGTAGGAAATTAATTTCTGGTTGTTTTGCAACATGATGCACGGTTTGGGGCTGGATCACAAGTAGGCTGCTGGTCAGTGGTTTGGAGGCCAAAAGACCTGGACAGCATGTAGCTGGTATAAATCAGAGAGGCCCAGTACTGGTCCATGTAGAGCGATCAGTGGCTCTGGGGCCTTCAGCTCCTAAGGTTCAGAGAATGACTTTGTTGCCTGTGAACTTACAGGAAAGCAAGCCCTCTGATGTGGCTCTGGTGTCTGGATGTAAACTGGTTATATTATTTACTGAAAAGAAATATAGTGCCTCAAAATTCATTGTTGTGGAGTGGAACCAGTAATTCTGCTCTTCCAGGGTTCTAGGGATAAAACTGATTTCTACATTGACAATCTTAATGTGACAGTTGGAGCAAGGCTTGTATGGACATGAAACTTTACTGTAACAGAAATATCAGATTCTTTGATATAAAGTACAGGTAAAAGCTTATGGAGATGAAAAGTGCAGAAAATAAGTTTTATTTTCACTCCAAATAGTTCAATAAGAAATATCCAATCACCGCACTTTAAATTCTCTTGTTTGCTCCACTACTCTCTCACTCATGTACACTGAATTCTTGTTTTGATGGCCATTATCAAAGGTAAACTCAGCAGCAGACATGCTGGCAGGGTGGATATACACACAAGCTGTAGCAGGTCAGTAAAGTAGCTGTCACAGGCAGCGTGTCCCAGCGTAAAGCTACAGTAGAGACCTGATATGATGTTCAGTTCACTTCCAGATTTTTTTCTTTTTATTTGAAACAGTGAAACTTCATGTGAGAATTTTTCTTTTTTGTCTCCCGACCAGCTTCTTCAAAGAAACAGCAGCTGAGGTGAATGGGTATTCTAGTTTATAGAGCCATCTGATGCACCAAAAAGAAAAAAAAGACAAGATACTAGAAGCTCTTGGCGTTAACATGTTAAGCACAGCATTAGTTTGCAGGTCGAGCATTCAAGTTTGCATCAGCAGCTTATTCATCTTTCACCATCAGAGGCTTGTTTATCAGTTGCTTGGCAACATCCAGCAGGTACACAGCACTGTCAATATAACATGATACTGATCACTACTTCTCTCCTGATCCCTTCACTGCTGCACAGATCCATTTATTGCTGTTTTTTCCTTCTCGTTGGATTTGTTGACAGCCCACTGAGGTCCCGGCACATTTAATAATTTGTAGTTTCTTAAAAGATAAGCTTGGAGATATATTTCGTACTGATATTGAGCAGCCTCTAATTTTTCCTTGTGGTATTACACCCCTGCAGCAAGTGAGAGTATATTTTTCTTAGACATAATAATCTAATTTTGTCTCAATTAGCATGGGTGAAGTTTAAATAAATCTCTTGAAGAGCTGGCAGTTCCTCTGGCTTCCCTCAAGTTGTTTCTCCTGCAGCTTCACATGCTACAGCCAAAACAGTGGCTGAGAGCATGAGCTAAATATTACAGCCAGTTTTATTTCAGGAATAATATCATATTTGTTTTGAACAATTCCCTGGTTATGTGTCTGGAGTCCTCAGTATTATCCCCCTGTTGACTTTACTAATTTAAATCATAGGCAAACACAGATGGAATCAGAGCATTGTAGCACAGGCCAAGGAAATTAGGTCAATTTTTAAAGGCAGGGCTGGGGATAGCTGACTGGAGGAGGGGACATCTACTGTTGATTACCCTGGAGAAAAAGTGAGAACACTCTGGAAAATCAATTAGATTGACTCACAGCCTCACCTGTTGAATTCCCACTTAAGACCAAATTAGAAACCTGCTGAGCTGCTGATGTGAGATGATGGCCCAAATTCACACTGATATATTTATGAAGCTGTAAGATGAAATAAGAAAAACTAGGAGGAAATGTTCTCATCCTGGCACCTGATGAACACGACCAAACAGCTGGGGTATATGTGAATGGAGAGTAAGTGACTGTGTACGTGTCTCAGTCCTCATTCTAAAACCAAAACTTGGCCACAAATGCTCTCACAGTGTGCTCAGAAGATGAGCAAGTCTAACCAGTCTGAGGCAGCTCCTGAGAGTGAGAGGGAATAATCAGAGGTGACACGACTGTGTGACTCTGTGTGTGTCTGCTAACGCTGTGAACAAGCGTCTACATGTAGACATCATGGAATCTCCCACTCTGATGTGCTTCCAGTCGCGTGCCTGTTCTGAAAAAACTGATTTTAGAATGTCTTGAAACACTACCTAGACTACCTATTTAAGCAACTCTTGCATATCATTCCACGCTTGTGGAGCATGAATGGAAAAGACAGAGTTACCCAGCTGTGTTCGTGTGGATGAGACCATTAGGAGAATTTCTGATGATTGAGGCAGAGTTGAATAGTTGAAAAAAATAAATAAAAATTGTGTCCTTTTCTTTCCCTTCTGTTCTCTGCGTCATCCATTATTTGCAACATTTGTCCACCCTGCCAGGCTGCCACTGACTACAACTCTGGTTGCTGGCTTCTGCATACCAACTATTTATTGAAACAGTGGTTGTTGAAAACTGGAAGAAAGAAAGAGGTTAATAAAGAGGAGGTCAAGATAGCAGTCAGAAACAAGCAAGATTAGGCTATAAGATAAAACTGTAGATAGATTCAATCATGGTGACAGGCATTCAGCTTGGAGAGGAATCAAAGCGATGTGAGGAACAAACATAGTCCACATTCATCCACATTGAGAATATCAGATGAGACTGCCACATGAAAGAAGTTTTGTTTCAGACACACTCTCACCTCTGAGTCACTCCACATTTACACCCAGCTCATTGTGAATACAGGGCAAGATGGAATATGTGGAATGACTATAAGAAACAGTACTATTTCACTATTCCAGCTCTCCTTAGACTGTGGGGTTGTTCCTGATCTCTGGTGAGGTTCTAACATCAGTTCCTACAGCTCTCATTGACTTGCCGCCTATGCCATAAACATCACTAGTTGCTGTAGTTGGACCAGTTCCCTGCAGTTGGTGTATAATCCCGGGAGGTTGATGATGTTGAAGTTGATGACATTTTTTTATTTTGAACCCTGTACATCAACACTTAAAACAAACACTATGCAAGATTACTTTTTGTTTACTTCTTGTCAGCCTTTAACCCTATAACGCCTAACGTATCATATTTGATACATGAGTTT
>BRZM01000943.1:27621-92828 GCA_033238685.1 Lates japonicus
TCAAGTTACGTACGTTATTTAGATGACCGTAACGAAGATAGCGACCCTGTAATACATCTTTCATCATTTTTCCTTCGTCAGAAAGACAACAACGGCAAGGACCGACAACGACAAAAATAAAACAGTTACAGCCCAGAGCAGTAATAGAACCAACATACAGGCATGTGGCTGCATGATATATACACACACACATATACACATGTATGACTAAACAACACCATTCATTCACATTTAAATGAAAATAATAATATAATACCGAATTACAGCAGACCTCAATAAAGAATTGACACGTACAGACCATCAGATAACACTTCGCCTGGAGTATGCCATGTGTCTCTGCCCCGTCAGTTCCCCGTTTCACGGCGAAACATTGACGCCGCTCGATGAAATCAATCAACAGCATCGTCGGCAACCACATTTCGCACAGTCCACGCGCATTGTGGTTAACTCACTGCTCGATTTATATGTCCAAATTATAACAACGCGGAAATTATCATTACTAAACGAACAGCCATATTTATTACTGGCGGCTTGCTGCCGTCCAGAGAATTCCCCAACACATAGACGATGTGGTCATTAAAACACCGTCGGCGCACAAAACGAACACGAAGACCACCTGTGGCACCTGAACAGCGTAATTACAAAATCAGTACATTGCCTTCGCCAACCATTTTTCGTCTTCTTCGTCTCTGTCTGCCTTCAGCGTCTCATTGCTCAGAACGACCGTCTGATGCGATTTTCTCCGCCATCGTGGTGAACCGTCGTTCTGGTCGTAATTACCATCTCCCGTTTGCCCCTTCGAGCGCAGAGCACCGACTTCCATACGAGATGTTATTTCAGCGTCGGTCAGTCGAAGCAGAAGCAGAGTTCAGCGGTTAGCATGCATTAAAATCTTTAGTCCGTGCAAAATCAGGTTTGCCTGGTCTGTTCTGGCATATCCTCAAACAATCCTCGACGTTTTGACATTAAAACCGCCCGACCAGATTACACGGCCTCATTTCACATTACCGAAACATCACATAACACTGAACACAAACAGCTCATTTTCGGTGCCCAAAGTCCACAGCAGTAACAAGAACATGTTCGTTGTTTTTGAATGCCTGTACACTAGTGTCAAGAGAGCATTAACTTTGCCCAGGAAAGTTAGCAGAGGGTGGCGGACCAGAGCGGGCGCGCCTGCGCGCGTGCTCAGGCATGTAAACGATGAGGAAAAAGAAAGAAAGAGAGAAAACAGGAATTTTCCGCCGTCATCACTGGAAAGCTGTAGTACTTTGATTCCTTGAGTGGTGTCTGCGCCTGTCTCATCAATCAAACACTGCGGTTGCTCACATCTCACCCCTGAAGCGAGACCGACCTCTGTCGCCGCGAACAGTGTCCGTCTGCTGCACATGCCTCATTATCGCCGCTCACGATATGGCCGACAACAGCACAACCCGGCGCTCTCCCTGTTGCCGACCAGCCAGAACATCACCGATCCGGGCGAGCATTTCCAGCAGGGCTCGTGGATCGATGGATCACATTGAACACAGTGCGGCGTGGTTATTATCGCGGTCGCCAGTCTCAATGATCGACGATGTACACGAGAAATTATGGTACGTTACATCAACAAACAAGACAGCATCACCTTTGTTCACCGATTACTGGAGTTGCTCATTATCACCGAATACCGAACCGTACCGTTTATATGATGAAAGTGACAGAATTGTTGGTTTTGAAGAAGAGCAGTTAGCCTGTCTCCTCACAATTATTTTAGATGACTGAATAGTAATGATTTGTGTTCAGCTCACTGAACCACGTCAACTTTCCACTTTTGTGCTCGTACGCCGACTGCAATAGATCAATCATAGGTGATAAAAGTATTCACAGACCGCATATTCGCATATTCTATTGCGGGTGAATGACTTACGCGTCTACGTCTACAGAAGAACGCCCACGAATCATTTCAGCTGCCCATCCTTTTACAGCCCCCGCGTAGCGAAAACACTATCATCTTCGCAGAGGTCGTCTTCACAACGACATGCAGGAACAACTACTTTCACAAAGCCTCAACGCCACCTCGCTTAACATAAGCGGCGGTGGTGTCATTTACCGTAAGATTGAAGATACGACGTCACTAATCACTTTGTCAATTTCAAATCGAACATAAACATACAAAATTTCTGCTGAAAGCAACGGTTCATGAATGAAATTCAGCAAGCCATCTACACAGCACCAGTTGCGCCTGTCACCAGCCGGTTTAAACGTCAAAGAGGGCGTGTTTTGCCCAACATGCCCGTCAGAGATCAGAGCCCGAGACAGACCAGAAAGATCACGAATACGGTTGTAAGGCCCATTCTTTCTGTCACCGGAACAGCAGCTGGACCGTTTGTCTCGCATTAAATCGCTTACCAGCATCATTGCCGTCATTTTGCCGTTAAATTACGTTACGGTCAATCGTTCAGGATCAGACCCGAGTGAAGCTTCTCGATCCTCCTTTCAATCATTCTCAGAATTTGAACATTAATACCAGAGTATTCCACACATTCAAGAGTTTGAAGCGAACAACCTTAAATGTTGCCAGCTCACGTGTCGAACAGATTTATTGCCCGGGTTATTTACGAAAGGCGTAATATTTCATACAGCCGATCATCAATTTTTCATAAGCCGAAAGCGACTGAGGCAGGTCATCTCGTCAACATCATTCTCAAACTTGAGCAACGATTTGCCCCACCTTCGTTCGACCTCCGCTTATTCGAAGCGCCCGCGCCATCTTTCCTTCCTTTCCTCGCCCTCTCATAAGCTCTCCTTCGCTGTCAGTCATCAGTGTGTCCGTATGTAAAAAACAGTTCGGGATGCAGTGTGGGCTTTGCTGGTTAGAGGTCCATCACTTGCCAAGCCTCACCGTCTCGAGCCCGAGACGCCAACAAACACGAACATCAACAGGCCGCCGATGCAGAGCAGACATTCAACGTGGTTCAACGACCCTCAGTTCATTGGCCAGGTCAGCCCAAACTGGCGTCGTTGCCGCGACCAAAGCAGGTCAATCTCGAACTGGCCCGCCACGGCAACACATTCGCCGATAATACGTATTATTCAATAGTCCAGCGCGCAGGAAATACCGAACAAAAGAACATCTCGTTAACGAACGCACGCGCCATCAACAGCAGTTCAATCCCGGCGGTGTGATGAGCCGCGCCGTTTCACGTCAACAAACACAACACAAATCAGCCCACCATAAGCTTTGCCTGCACTGACAAAGAGTTAATTGTCCTTACACCAAGAACAAACTTAGTCAGTTGTCACTTTGCTTGTTTGTTGCTGATTTGTCGTTGTGTATTGTCTTTTCTGCTTGTTTTTATCCACACAGGTGGTCATCCGGAGCCCAGGCGAACACAGCATGGTTACCGAGCCACAATTTTTGGCTTAACTGTTTTTCCAGAACTGGTGCCAATTACTATCCAGAGTATCACGGTAACTCAGGTTGCAGGATCTCCATCAGGTCCAAACCCAATAGCTGATCAGTGACCATCTGTCAGTGAAACCAGGCATCAATTGTTCATAGCCTGTTCATCGCACGAAAGGAAAAACACTTGCTACCGCGATTACATCACACTGGCGTTCAAAGCCCCCGACTACTAATATTTCGACATGCCCCACAGCTTTCATCCACGCATCATATCACAAAGCCCGCTCCCGCCGAACATCAGCTGTGTTGACCGAATTTCTGCAGTGTTCACCGTTTTGTTCATACTCCACACTGGCGGTTTCAGGCGATCTCAGCCGTTGGTAATCATTTGATATGGGCCAGGTCGATAGAAACCCAGAGTTAATCGATCAGTCGATCATAGTTTACCGTTATTTGCTGATCTATGCTGTTCAGCCAGGTGACAGTCAGAGCCGTTGAAGTTGCTTTGCGGTCGGTTCAAAGCCCGCCGGTTGCGGTCACCAACACAGGTTAGGATAGTCTGGCATAAACAGTGTTGCCGACAGTCCACGATTACCGGGCAGCCTGCACCATTGCCAAACACAGGGGTCCCAGCCAGTAGAGCTCCTGGGACTTCTCGAGTTGCCCACACCCATTAGCGATTCTTTCCAACTGGGATCCACCCAAACAAAGATCAGCCCGTACCTAAAACAGGTATACAGTCTCTTTTCTGTCTTTTCTTTATGTTTATCATACAGTAACATCGCACAGCATTACAAATCATTAAACATCAACTAACTCAATTTCCTTATTCTCAAAACCTTACAATCATTCTGTTTTAATAAACCTGCTTAACTTATCATAAGACTGAATAATAAAAATATCACATGTGAAATGTGTGTTCAATCATTTGAACTTATCTAAGGTTGGAGTAATAAAATATATAAATGTTAAATATTAAATTACAAATTTATTGAAAGACAGTATAATAAGAGGTTTACTGAGGAATGCAATACCTGTTCATTAAATTGAGGAACACAGCGGGCTAATTTGAATAAATTGAACTTTTAATGAACCAAAATATGTATTTAATCATTTGTTATTATGAGGATTCACTTACCAGTAAAAAGAAGGAGAATGTCAATAACTCCATTAGAAGCTATTTAACTATGACTAAGAAATGTAATTATTATCCTTCTTTTCAGACACCTAAAATGCACACAATACAATGGTACTCTAATAGAAGCTAATTTAATCATGGAGGTAGTGAATGTAATAACCAATTGAGAGGAAAACGCAGTTTCTGTGCAGCTCTATCTGAACTTGTTTCATTGTTTGTTTTTCGGTCTAATGATTGTTTGACCTAATTTTTAATGTTTCATAACTTTTGTTCACTGTTTACTGCTCCCTTTCGCACACTTTCTCATCCCGGAAATTGCACTGCAAAACTTTCCGCCCATTTTAGCAGCTCAGCACAACCACTCACAGGCGTTGTGACTAGGTGAAACTAAACGGTTTACGGCATCTCTGAGGCCTATACTACGAAGGGAGTTTAACCTACTCTGGTTTAACACGGGGTTATCAAGGACAGTAATGCCCCCCACCCCCATTTAAAGGATTATTAAAATATAATATGCAACACTAATGACGCTAAATTCTGCTGCTTGACCGTGAGAAAAAAAATTACATATTAAAATTATTATTAGTTATTAAAATAACTGAAATTGAAAATGGAAAATGATGGGGGTCGGGGGGTGGGGTGTACTGACGGTCTTCAAACAACCCCCGTCCTACGAAGTCAGCCTCTCTCAGTCGTGGCAATATCGATTAGTTGTTCCACCTGTGGGGCGGTACTTAGGTAAAAGTAACACCGAGTTAACCAACTGAAGACCAGAGCCTGGTACTACGAAGCGAGGTTACTGGTCATCAGGGTAACTTCAGGAGTAACTTAGTGACGTCAGGTGTAACTTCCTGATTAACCTGTACTACGAAAGGTGGACAGGTTTTGCCCGGGGCCTGCTGCCATGGTAATTTACGCTGCATCTCTAAACTGCTCCGAGCAGTTTATGTTCGTGGTTAACTCGGTGTTACTTTTACCTAAGTACCGCCCCACAGGTGGAACAACTAATCGATATTGCCACGACTGAGAGAGGCTGACTTCGTAGGACGGGGGTTGTTTGAAGACCGTCAGTACACCCCACCCCCCACCCCCATCATTTTCCATTTTCAATTTCAGTTATTTTAATAACTCATAATAATTTTAATATGTAATTTTTTTTCTCACGGTCAAGCAGCAGAATTTAGCGTCATTAGTGTTGCATATTATATTTTAATAATCCTTTAAATGGGGGTGGGGGGCATTACTGTCCTTGATAACCCCGAGTTAAACCAGAGTAGGTTAAACTCCCTGTAGTATAGGCCTCAGAGATGTCAGAAACTGTTTTGTTTCACCTAGTCACACACGAGTGGTTGTGTTGAGTTGTTAAAATGGGCGAAAGTTTGCAGTGCAATTTCCGGATGAGAAAGTGTGAGAAAGGGAGCAGTAAACAGTGAACAAAAGTTATGAAACATTAAAAATTAGGTCAAACAATCATTAGACCGAAAAACAAACAATGAAACAAGTTCAGATAGAGGCTGCACAGAAACTGCCGTTTTCCTCTCAATTGGTTGACCGCATTTCACCTGCCTCGGTAAGTTAACGTTAGCTTCTAAGCTAGGTACCATTGTATTGTGTGCATTTTAGGTGTCTGAAAAGAAGGATAATGAGGTACATTTCTTAGTTATAGTTAAATGCTTCTAATGTGGAGTTATTGACATTCTCCTTCTTTTTACTGGTAAGTGAATCCTCCATAATAACAAATGATTAAATACATATTTTGGTTCATTAAAAGGATTCAATTTATTCAAATTAGCCCGCTGTGTTCACTCAGTTGTGGGAACAGGTATTACATTCCTCAGTAAGCCTCTTATTATACTGTCACTGAGAATAAGATTTGTAATTTAATATTTAACATTTATGTATTTTATTGCTCAACCCAGCCTTGGATAAGTTCAAATGATTGAACACACATTTCACATGTGATATTTTTATTGTTCAGTCTTATGATAAGTTAAGCAGGTTTTATTAAAACAGAATGATTGTAAGGTTTTGAGAATAAGGAAATTGAGTTAAGTTGATGTTTAATGAGTTGTAATGCTGTGTGATGTTGCACAACATATGATAAAACATAAGAAAAAGACAGAAAAGAGACTGTATACCTGTTTTAAATTGCAGGCCTGATCTTTTGTTTGAATTGGATCCAGTTTGGAAGAGTCAGAGATTTCATGATTGGTGAACTTTCCAACTCGAGTCCCAGGAGCTCTACAGTAACAGGACCCCTGTGACAGCCAGATGGACACTCCCTAGGTAGGATCGTGCCAGTGTCATGGACTGTATCAGCTTGAACATACTTACTGTTTATACCAGACCCTATCCACACCAATCTAACCCTAACCTGTAATGATTTGAATTTTGACCGCAACCTGAGCAGACTGAGGCCGTTTCACAAAGCAATTTCAACTTTGTCTGACTCTCTTTTGGTCACCTGGCTTTATTGAACCTAACATAGATCTTAAATAGCTAGTATCAAGAAGCTTGTAATCAACTGGCTCAGTTAACTCTGGGTTTTCCTATCGGCCTTACAAGCATATAAATGATTACTAGCAACAGAATCATAACACAAGTACTCAGTGTGATATAAGATAAAACAGTGACACCTACAGGAGAATTCAATTAAAGCACAAACTGATGTTCAACAGGGTGACTTTTTATATGATATAGTCACATGGATAGAAAGCTGTAGAAGCAAAATAATATCCAAATATTAAAGTAAGTCAGAGGCTTTGAATGATTGTGAAAATGAATATATATGTCCATATTATCGACAAGTATTTTTTTCCTTTCGTGTCTGGTGATGAACAAACTATGAACAATTGATGCACCTAGTTTTCCACTAATGTGATGGTCACTGGTCAGGCTATTGGTAGGTTTGGACCTGATTCTTGGAGATCCTGCAGCCTGGGTTACCATGGTGATCTACTCTGGATAAAAGTGAGCCAGCTTTATGGTTCTGGAAAACCTTGGTTAAGCCCAAAGACAGCTGGCTAACCCATTAACCATGCTTTGTGGTACAAGCCCCTTGACTTCAGTTGATACACATAACTGTGGATAAAACTAAGCAGAAAGACAATACACAACGACTAAGGTGATCAACAGCTCAAAACAAAACTTAAAGTGACAACTGACGCAACCAAGGACACATTTCTCTTGGTGTAAAGGACCCAGGTGTTTATTTGAACTCTTTTGTCAATGTCATGCAAAACTAAAGCTTATAATTGACTGAATTTGTGTTTCTTGTTGTGTTTGTGGCTATTAAACTAGCACTTAGCTCCTTCCACACCACCCAGGAGTGGCATATATTTGTCTTGCATGCATTATTCTTTGGAGTATTCTTTGGCTGAAGGGTTATTTCCTGTCACGCTGGTTCTAATATGGGTATAATACATGTATATATGGCAAAATATGTTACCATGTAGGCTTATGGATTTCAAAGGTGGCCTGCTTTAGTGCTTGTACTGTTGGTCAAGCATAGTTTGATATTAAGCTGTGTACAAAGGAGTGGGTGTAGAACTGTAAAGGGAGTCATTAGACCCACATTGAATGTCTGCTCCTAGCATCAGCAATAGCCTGTGTGTGTGTGTGTGTTTGTGTGCGTCTCCCCTCGACCAGCAGGACTCAGTGGGGAAGCACAGCAAAGTGATGGGCCTCCTAAGACCACTTAAAAAACACACACACCCACATCCAGGCTGACACACACATACGGACACACACAGTGGCCTAATTAGAGCTGACAGCAGAGGAGAGAGAGCTTATGAAAAGAGGGCGAGGAAAAAGGAAGGAAAAAAGATGGCGCAGAGAAGCCTGATAGAAAAAGCAGAGGTGGAGCAGAGAGAGTGATTAGGGAGCAAATGCGTTCTCTAAAGTTTGAAAGTGAAGTGTTGGCAGAATGGTGGCCTGCTTCCTCAGTCCTTTCGCTTATGAAAAATTGATGATGTGTATAGAATATTACACCTTTCATAAATGTCACTTGACTTGTCATCTGTATTTTGTGAGCTGTAGCATTTAAGGTTGTTCCTTCAAACTCTTGAAATGTATGGAATACTCACAAGTATTAATATTCAAATTCTGAAATTGGTTAAAAGGAGGATCAGAAGAAAACATATTCCACTCAAGGTCTGAGTCATAGACAGTTGTGTAGCATGTGTTAATTTGATGGACCAACTGGCAAATGATGTCATGGCAAAAGTAGTACTAGTAAAACGATTTAATGCAGGGGATAAAATTTGGTCAAAGCCTTGGTATCCCAGTGACAAGAAAGAATGTGGGCCTTACCTTAACCATGTCTTCGTGTCTCTAGTCTGTCTCCCTCAGGCATCTGTCCTCTGACAGGCTATATTAGATAAAACACGCCCTCTTGATGTTTAGAAACCAGCTAAGGTGACAAATGACAACCTGTGATTATAGTATGAATGGCTTGCAAAAGACCATCATAATGGACTTCGTGTTGCCCTTTCAACTAAGAAATTTTGTATATTTATGTTCAATTTGTGGTTAAATTGGTAAAGTGATTAAGTAATGACGTGCGTAATGTCTTTAATCACCCACAGTAAATGACACCACCACCCACTTATGTTAAGCAAGGGAAACAAAGCATTAGGAAGCTTTGTAAAGTAGTGGATTATTTTCTTGTACATACACATATCATTTGTAAGAGGTTGACCTCTACTGAGGTAATGGAGAATTGTTTTCACTTTACATAAGGGGCTGTAAAAAGTTGACCTTCAAGTGATTCAGTGATAAATTTCTTCT
This sequence comes from Lates japonicus, assembly GCA_033238685.1. Classification (NCBI taxonomy): domain Eukaryota; kingdom Metazoa; phylum Chordata; class Actinopteri; family Centropomidae; genus Lates; species Lates japonicus. Next base: position 36,933 of record BRZM01000943.1, read on the forward strand.
ATAAAGACATGGAGCACTGATAAAGTCAGTTCACACAATAAATTATACTTGAATATACTTTAGTCTATGCTGAATACTTTCACCTTACCTCCACCTATGATTGATCTATTTGCAGTCAACATTTTGAAACTTACAAAAGTGGAAAGTTGACGTGGACTGTGGAAGGTGGAAAGTAGTTTTTTTAAAATCATTTACTATTTAAGTCATCTAAAATGAGGTGTATTTTGGGAGACGGGAATAACTTGCTCTTTGTACAAAACCAACAATTCTTTATCACTTTCCGTCATATAAACTTAATTTACAGGTTCATTTTCAGTGTTGTTCAGTTGTCATGGAAAACAACTCAAGTAGTCAGTGTGGACTTAAAGGGTTCTGGGGTGATGCTGTCTTATATTTTTGTTGATGTAGCAGTACCATAATTTCTCTGTGTACATGTCAGATATCATTTAAGTTGGATGTGACACTGTAGCGACCACGCACAGAACTTAGTGTAACCACACGCCACACTGTGTTCAAGTATGATCCATCTGATCCACAAAAAACCCTACCCCAAAATGCTGCCCAGTTCAGTGAATGTCTGGCTAATTATTAACAAAGGAGAGCTGCCAACTGCCCAGGTTTACTGTACTATGTTTGTGTCAGCCCATATCAGACAATAGGCTAACGTGTAATAAGTTCTCATGCAAGGAGGCACATGATACAGCTTGAATGGACTTGCACTGTGCACTAACATTAGAAGGAAGTCTGATTTTCCTTCAAAAGAAGTGGGGTCATGGGGACAACTTATAGTGTTTGATTGATGAAGACAAACAGATATGTGTACCACTCCAAAAAAAGGAATCAAAACTTTTACAGCTCTACAGTTTCTGTGTAGCAACAGGAAGATTCCCTATTTTTTTTTCTCTCTTTCTCTTTCTTTTCTCCCTCATGCAGACACATACACACAAACACACACACAAGCGCGCACTCTCTCAACTGGGTCCGCCCACCATCTGCTTGCTTCCTGTGTATGATAAAAGTTGTCTCTCTTGGTACAAATTGACACACACACAGGCATTCAAAATGTGACATGGTCTTGTTACTGCTGCAGATTACCACAGGACTTTGGGCACAAAGGTAAAACAACATGTTTGAATGTATTTATGCTTGTGTGTGTGTGTGTGTGTGTGTTGTTATAAAATAGATATGTAAATGAGTTGTGTAATAGTCTGGTCAGATATCTCACATAGTGGTTTTATCAAATCAAAAGCATCAAGAGTTGTTTGAGGGTTATGCAGAATAACGATACAGACCAAACAAACATTGATTTTACTTTGGATTTAAAAAGTTTTATGCATACTTGTGCCGCAGAGACTCCTACGCCTGCTTTCATTTTTTCTCAGCCGACACTGGAAGAAATGCCTCAGCGAGTCGTGCTCTGCACTCCAGAGAGTAAAATAAAGGAGAGTGTTACAGAGCCCTGACCAAAGAACAATGAGGTTCACCACAGTGAAAGTGGAAAAGTCTCCTCTCCTCCGAGACAGTCATTTCTGCAGGGCAGGGAGGCAATGAAGGAGACAACAGAGAGCGGACTTCAAGGGCAAAAGAAGGGGCTTCTTTTGAAAGAAAAAGAGTAGGTTGTAGTAGGAAGGCAGTTGCCTTAGTACATGGGTACCTCTTCAAATTATTACCACAAAGGTGATCTTCATTATTCATTTTTGTACTATGACAGTGTTTATGTCTTATAAAATCTATATATTTAGAAATTCTCTAGGCCTTCGATAGCAAAAGAATGTTGCCTTACTTATATTAAATATAAAAATATCATTTTCTTCATTTAAATAATAGTAATAATTTCCATTATTTATAATTTTGGACATACTCTGATCAAACAGTAGAGTTAATATTGCATAAGAAGAATGGACTACTATCAGATTTTCAGAAATCATAGAATATGTGATGCTTTGAAATTTTGAGTTTTCATCGACAGCGTCAATGTTGCATCATGAAGCAGGAACTGACGAGGTTAGGGGATCGCCGGCCTGCACATACTCAAAGGCAGAAATTATTATCTGATATTAGTCTATGCATTTATCAGATTCTTTTGCCAAAGTCTATATAATTATTATTATATATTATTTTCATTTAGTATGTCGGTAGATAGATGAGTTATTTACTATTTAGTCATACATATGTATATATATATGTGTGTGTGTATATATACATACATACATATATATATATTAGTTCCTATTACTAACTCTATGAAACATAACTGTTTTATTTTTTTGTCATTTGTCAGTCCTTGCGTTCCCAGCACATACTCTGACGAGAAAAAGGTAGGTAAAGTTAATGGTACAAGGTTAAACACTACTCTTGATTTTAATTCATCACTTAAAATGCAGTCACAAGAAAATATTACATGCTTTAGAGGCCATTCCATTTCTGCTGCATACTTGTAATTAGGTATCTATGTCCAAAATCTGGTCTTTCTAATGACTTGGCACTGCATCATGTATTTATCACAGCAGAAACTCACTGGGTAGACCTTAACAGAGGCCAACCTCATTTCAAGCATCCAGCTAGCAGTGCCTAATAGCGAAGATCAGATGCACCAACAGCGCAATCCATCAGGGTACGCCACCAACATTGCCAAGCTGCTAAAACCAATGCTCGACAGATAAATTACTCTGGGCTCTCCATGTGAAAGCCAAATCTACCTTTTTCAGAGATCCTCCAGGAAATTAGAGCCTTAGCAATTTAAATAAGTAAGTGATGATCAGCCTCTATCAAGGTTTTTATCCTAAAACCATAAAGTTATAATATATTTTACAATGAAATTTAATAGAATAACATACAATTTCTGATAGTAAATGGCCATAAAACAATGGCCCAGGCATTACTAGATTTAATAAGCCCAGCTTGGTCTTCAAATAATAGTGCAATTTAAAATGATTAACAAGTACAAATACTACAGTTCCAAAATCTTTTATGACTATAGAGCTGTTTGATTATGTTTTATGTTACTTTTGTGGCATTTTCCATCACAGCAGCAGAGGGTGCTCGTGGAGAGAGTCATCAAAAGACACAAAACATATCTATGAGAAAAGCAGCTATGAGTTTGAAGGCACTGGCTTAAATCCCAAGGCTCAAAAATCTCTGGACAAAATTTACACAGGCTTCACATTATACGGGAGAAATGAACGTATCAACCAAGAACATAGAATCTAGGAAGTTAGAAGATAAAGTTAAATTCAAACAGCTGAGGCACAAAAATCACTTCACAATGACATCTTTAAAAGTACACCCAGAAGGTAGTATGCTTCATCTAGGCAATGCAGTGGAAAGTAGGAGCTATGGAACCGTATTAATAAAAGGAATCGCTGGCATTAGGAAAAACATATATGTCTATAAAAAGTTCATTTCTCCCGGCTAGGCAGGCCAGGAAATAATCAGGACTTGAGCTTCATCTTTTGTGCACCACCATTCAGGGCTAAATCTGATCATGAATAAAATTAGCCTTAGAGACATGGCAGAAATTCCACCAGAACTTAAAACACATAGCAGTTACAAGAATGTTGCAGTAACCACAAAGTTTCATTTTTGAGCCAGTAGAAAGCAAATTCAGCTAGATTTCAAAACAGTCACAAAGATTGTGGATACCACTATAAAAGTCGTAATTGGTCTCCATTGATAACCCTCATCCGAGACATCTGCCCTCATCTGGGTAACCTCCGGGCCAGGCAATTCAAGCATCCCTCGTCAGTATATACACATGGACTGAGGTCAGAAGTTTAATAGTCCACAAAAATAGAGTACTTAGAACAGAGTTGAGGGCAAGACAGTTGCTGAAAAGGTATTAACTATATTACAGTATCACGGAACACCGCCATTTATATGTCCACGCCACCTATCTTCCTGTGGATTACGGCAAAAGTTTTGAGTGTTTACTGCTTAAAATGGACAAAAATCAAGGGTAGAAACATAAATGTCCCCACAACTCTTACGGAGATGTACATATATTATTTGAATGCGAGTATCTGCTAGAAATATGACAATCAGGATGAGCCAGATACAGAAGAGATCTTCAGGTCGTGAAGAATTCATATTCAAATTCGGGCAGGATGGCATTTGAACATCTAGAAAGAAAGCAAAATCACTATTCCTTACAAATGATCCCAAAACCTTGGCATCGACATGAACCGAGGCTAGATTCATTGTGGGTTGTGTGCAGGATATTCAAAGAAGAGATGTTCATCAGAGAAGCTGCTGCTTTGGCCGTCTGACAGTACAGGTGTTTTGCAGCTCTCTTTGTACCGCGGATTTTGCGTGTAAAAATCGACTCTCTGGCCTCAAAGGTTTCCTGTTAAAGAAAATTCTGGCGAAAGTTGCGATATATACTTGGATGCTAGAGGCCAGTTGATCTACACTGGATGGGCTAGTTAGAATTTCAATAAGCTAGATCAACTCTAGAGGAAAACAGGAGAGCTAGGGCCATATTCCGCCCGGTTCCTGGTGGCATGTCTCTGCAATCCTTTAGGAACTTTGCTCCAAGGCCTGAATTCAACTGAACAGAGGAACACTCAGCAGTTAGTAAGAAAATTGGACAAATCTAACAGGAATGGAATTGAGTGGCTATTTCACTGACAGATGTCTGAACCTTATCCACTGAGTTAGAGGATGAGAACAGTTCCCTACGCTGATGCAACACAATCTCACCGACAGTATAGTCAAGAAACACAGCTCTCTCCCCTGTTCAGTGCTCAGCTCTGGTAGCATAATTCAATGTTAATCGCCTCGATCAGATTCAGGCCTGAAATACAGATAATCAATAAAATTGTTTGAGGCTACCGGCCTCGCGAGACACTGAAGGCAGGTGGATTAATTGACCACATGAGTAGCCATGTATTTGCATTGCATGCAATCATTTTATTATTCTGCGTTTCACAGTGCAACTGAGGACAATTCAATTAGTTTGGCACCTAATTATCATTTAGTTTATCTTGATGAAAATGTGTATTGATTTTGGAGTCAAATTTTAGTCAAATTTTATCAGTTTAGTATAGTCAACAAAACTAAGGCATTTTAGTACGATTTTACATTATTTTTAATTGCCAGTGTCCTCAATTGCATTTTTGCAGGCTGCATACATCTGTGTACATTTACCAGATTCACGGTGTCTATCCTGATGCTTGTCCCTGCGGTAATCATCGTCTGACCTCAGCTAAATCCAGTTAAATTTCAAACTCTGCGTTTAGAAAGAACCACCCTCTTCTAATCCCCAAATAGTTGTACCTGCTCCTATCCTGGGTAAATTACCAGTGCTAGGTAAGTCAATTTGGAAGCAGTTTTTCACTTATTCACTAAAATAATGTTCATTGTCTGGGTGTAGTTTGAAATGGAATGCTGCTCATCAGATAACATCAATATGATATTTCTTTGAGAAGAGCATCAAGAGGGAAGTGTAGATGGTTCATCTGGCGACAATCCTGGAACCTACTAACCCGAAATAGCAACATAAAGAGATATCAGCTGAAGGAACCATATTGCATTCACAGTGCTTGGCCGATGTTGCTGCCTGCAGGATTTACCGTGGACATCTCTCAGCTGTTTTGTTGCTTCCTCTTGTATGAATTTCTCATGCTGTAGATAAAATTTAGTTTATAAATCTATTTCTTCCGGGCTGGTGGCGTCAGAGACGCTGCTGACGAACTGCGCTTTTGATTATTGATGATTAGCAGTAGATTAGGCTAAATCTTCTTCCTGGGCCCAAGACAGCCTGTTTTTAGTTAGTGGAGAGCTGGCTGCTATAATCAGCATCTACAGTGTATGGCTCACGGATGCATACAGGTAGTTATGTAGCTGGGGTTGGATTGGGGTTAAGTTTTTGCATTTCCAAAGCGTCAGTCATCTGTCCTCCAGCAGTATTGGCCCCAGATTTTATCAGTTGATTAAAATATAATAACCAGTCTGTCCTTGTTGTTTTCAAATGCGGCTTTTCCAATAAGCCTGTAGTCTTGGCGCATCATCTGCATGATTATAACTACTTCAACATCTACGGGGAATTTCAGGAGTGGATCTCGATGGATTTGGTTATGATCCTACTCTCCTCAGCTCTTAGATACCCAAATTCTCTGCTAACTGTTCACCCTGATGAGAAAGCTATGTTGTATTTCGATAGGTACACACATCTTGGCGATAGCCTGCCTAAGCTATCAGGCTAATCTAAAGCTCTCAGGTTTGCCAAAATATTATTTTTAATTTTCAGACATTAGTTATCTTTTCAATTTTGTCTTTTTGGTACATCTCAATTTAATCCCTATGAATAGTAAAGAATACATACAGTAGTCAACAATTTTTACATTTCAAGTTGATAAAAACAAACCCCTTAGGCTGTATGAAGCAACCTCTCATCCACCAGTTTATATGATGAAAGCCTCAGCCAATACTTTCACATAAGCTTTAAGAATGCATAATTCCTTGTAGTCTATTGGCCTGCTTTTGTCTTCTTTGTTTATAGTCTCTCGGTTCAGGATTCACTTTTTGCACAGGCATTTCTTGTGAAAATTTAGAATCAATATCAAATCACTCATCCCAAATCTAGACTGGAGCTGGGCGTCATTGCCTCAGTGCTTTATCTGGTAGGCTTTGCTACCCTAAACTGGAAGCTCAAGGTCAGTCTCAGACTATGTAGCATTCCCCTTCACTGAAATAGCCAATTATAAATAAAATGTCAACATCTGATTGTAAGCTGCTATCATTTGGCAGGAAATGATGCATGTGCTCAACAAAGAGAACTCATCCACGCATCGTACTGCTGAAACAGCAAGTTGAATTTATCTTTGAATAAATAATTCTTAATAGATTTATATCGAAAATTTAAGCATTTAAAAGATTATTCTGCAATCAATGTTACTCTATCAACTGCAGGCAATGTAAGGTAGCACTAAACTTACTTTGCCTTTTATGCAGCCTACTGAATTAACATAGCTTATTTTGGATCACAGGTCAGTTTGGTAGAACTTGCAGTACTTAAACTTTTCCTTATATTTCTAATTTAATGTATTTTTTTTCATCTCTGAACCAAGACTGAGCCGAAATAGATGGAGGCTACAAAAGATCTATGAGGCTAGTAGCCTCATCCAGCATAATTTTCGAGGCTGGAACTATAATACACAATTCCCCAAAGATTTGGACATGGAGATCCTCTCAGCTGGTTGATAGGCACAAACTGTATATTGGAGGCACTGGGGTAAAGAAACTGTATTGGAGTTTGCACTGCTTTACAAAATAAACTAACAGAGTCTCAGTGCAAATTGCAACCTCATTCAAAATAGAAAGGAAAGGAACAACAAGAATACTGGTACATATTGATTGGTAAAACATGAAGTGTGCTTCAGTAAATAATATCTAGCAAAGGTAGAATTTCAATAACCATTGATTTATTAAATAGAACCAGCCATGCCTCTTCACATTAAGTCAGAAAACTAAATTTATGATCATATCTGTAAATAGATAAATTAAAATATATGTACTAACTTTCTAATATAAAACAATTTTTAAAACATTCTGCTTATGATGTTAAGCAATTAAATTATATTCCATTTATCATTCAGGCTCATCACAACAGACTTACTGGGGAGGTTGTCAGACGCAGCCTCAGCACTCCAACTCCTAAACCGTGTTTTTAAGAGAGAGTGGACCTAATTTAATAATGTACAGGATCCAGGAGTGATGGCACTCTATGATACACTGATAGACCACACTGTGGTTTGGCTACTAAGGTCAGTGAAATTGCTCTAGAGTTTAAATTCGATACTTACTGAACAGTATTACAAGCTACAGGATCTGGCCAGTTTCAACCTCATAGAGGTTTATAGAGTTTAAACTTTTTGAAACAGTTTTTTGCAAAGAGTGCACAGTTTAATGATATCGCTGACATTTGGATGCTCTGGAGCTATTAGATTATACTTTCGTCACACTAAGATGGCACCTAATGTTACCAGTCCACTCCATTTATTTACCAGTAAGGAAGGTATATACATTTTTAGTGTATTGTGAGGACTGAGTGTCACATACAAATTTTATATGCAAATGTTGAAGTATTCATTTTATAAGCTATTACTGCAGCGGTATAGCAGTGACTTTCTGCCTAAGACTATTTACCTCATTAGCAGGATGACACAATTGTACAATTTATTGGTCAAAGATATAATAATGCAAAATGAATTCTTTGGCCTGTGCTTCTTTTGGTCACCGCCGCTTCTCAAGATGGCCCGGCTTATGCATTATAGGAGTCACCATGCTCCGGCAGATCCAGTGGGAGGCCTGATGGACAGCTAATCCAATGAAACTCAGGTTGTATTAACAAGTGAGAATTTCTGCTGATAAAGGCATCTACCACCTAAAGAGTATCAGTTGTTTGATTTCTATGGGCTGTCATTCTGTAAGTATTGGGGATAGATGTTACTCTGGCCTCTGCTCAAAGTCTGAGCACTGCAGCCTCAGAATGGACCTGACTTCAATCACCTCACAGATCAAGGAGTCAAGCTGCTAGGAAGCTGAGAAAGTTCATGCAGTCTGGAGAGCTCAAGTATGCAGACACACTTTTATCATTCATGAGATAGTTTATTCATTTGTTGTGCACTTTAACTTAATGTTTTGTTCTCCTTCTGTCCCTCAAGCTCGCTCAATTGCTGGACCAAAGATAGAGAATGCGGGTTTGACTTGGAAGCTACTGGGCAGTGTAAGGCAGTAGTTACTTTAGTAGAATCTAAAACAGTTTTGTAATGATAGGTGTTGTAGTACAGTATGCTCTACATGGTTTTTGAGTCTTAATATATCTCGATAGGATATAAGGATATCATATTAAGAACAGTGGTGCAAGTATCCCTGCTCCTGTATATTGCTATCAGTTATTCCTATGTAGAGTATGACCTTTCAGAGGTCCTGCTGCAGTTGCAGGGGAGGTTATATGATTGTAGAGGATGCTCCTTTAGTTTGAAATAAAATAGAGATAAAAACACATAGTTTTAAAATCATTTCAAATCAACACATTTTGGAACGCGGCAGGTGCTATCAATGAAGAGTACTTCATCAGTTCATTTACCAGGGCTGCTTGTGGCTATTCTTAGGACCAAAAAGTTGGGAACAGCTATAGTAAGTAACATGCACATCATGGTGCACAATGTACAAAAAATAATGGACACACCTGGGAAAGAACTACTTCGACAAATGTTCATATATACAATTTAGGCAGCAGCATGTTATTGGGAACAAATGGGAGTGTGTGGCTACTCAAAACTAGTAGGCATAATCCTTATTAAAAGATACACAATATTAAAATAACTAGCGATTACATAAAATTAATTTGGATTTAATTTACATTAAATCCACCTCGAAACATAAGATAGCCAATGTTAAATCAGTCCGTCGAATATACTAATTTTAATTTTAGGGCCTTGATTAATAATTACAGTTAATAATTTATAGCCAGGTACCATATCCAATATAAGTAAAAGTTAAAAGTTTGAGTTCTGCAGCATAGAAGTTGGCAATACCAGCACACTTACAGCATTAAAGACCAGCAAATATTCAGTGTTCAGAGCATGTTTAGCTGAACCAGCCTGATAGAACAACAAAACACAAACTCCTAACCTAGTCTACAAACACTGCTGTACCTTGTCGTGTGTATCTGTGAAACAATGACAAGATGGCTGATTTAAGATAGTTCTTTTGTCTTAAACCACATATGGCTTCAAAACAAAGGAACTATATAGATAAGTGGAATCAAAGATATGGCCTCTAGGACCGACTACACGTCATGTGGGGAAGTTAACGGCTTGTTCTTTATTTTAAAAGCAAAATCAGAGAGTGTCAGAAAAGGATAAATTGTAAGTTACATGAAGACGATAAGATGCTTTTCATGTGAACATACTAACAACCAGTAACCTGACTGTAAACAGACAGAACGCTGGCACTCGTGTACATTGGGTAAATCAATACCTTACACTGGCAGAATTGCAGGTCTACTCTCTTTCCCATAAGCTGTACTATCCATACTTATATATCCATATTAATGTACATAGCAGCCATAGCCTACTCCGCACTAATCAAATGCTACTGTCTTCAATTACGGGTACCTGTGATCACAGACCCTCAACTGGCAGGCTCATTCCTGCGTTTGAGGAGAGACGAAATAGCAGCAGGCGTTAGGAGAAGCAGCCCATATCCACAATCCATCCCAGACGATTTCCGCCTATCAGGTGCTATATAAAGAAGGTTTGGCAAATTCAGCATACTAGGAGTTAGTGTTTTCAGCTGATGTGGGGTGGCATACAAAGTACCAAGCGGTGTCAGACAGCTCAAGTGAACTATCTCTGGAAGAAATGAAAGATCTTAGTGCTGATTTGGGGAAGGGTTCTTTTGTCACTGCCAATTTCCCATCTAGTTTCATTGATTTATTGTACATACAGAAGCACAGTGGGAGTGTATCTGGACAGGCCTTGAGTATTTTATCCTTTTTAAGGTTTTCCTGTTCCTCACCCACCTATACACTATCACACAACTGTGAACCACTCCATCCCTGCTTTCTGTCTGGACAGTGGATCAATTCACCTCTATGGAATAAAGTAACCAAAAAAACTGTCATAATGTAGCCTTTGGCGAAAAGGCCAATCCACAATTATGGCTACATGCCTAAAGACAGCGATGCATAGCCATTACAGTGTTTAATAATAAAATGAGTCTTGCTCAAAAATAAGGGCTAAATAACATGCCTTTCACTAATCTGCAGATTATTTCAATACCACACACAAGTTACATGACATTTTCAGCCTGTCACATCACACTACATGATTTGGGTATAATCCACCTGCAACAACAGGGCTCAAAGACAGATATTGTCCTTGGTAGATCTTGGATAGACTTAACAGTAGAAGAATGTTTTCGAAGAAACTCAAAATGGTAGTCCCATAATTATTCAAATCAACCACACTAGATTTCAGGGCTCAAGTCACTAAGATTGTATTTCAACTATTATTTAAAGAAAAAGCATTTTTAAATGAATATTGCAGAGGCTATATATATACACAGTGGGTGAGCAACAACCAAAAACAACCAGTAGCACCATGTAAATAATTACTAGAAACCTTTTTTAAATCATTTTCAAATTAACATTTGGCTAGTTTAGAAGTTTGAAATTTATTTTCAGTTTTCCCTATATTTTAAGTGTTTTTTTTGTTGTTGTTGTTTATATTTTCCATATAAAGTTTTGCATAACATTATTTTGAGAAAGTGATACAGTTTCTAGTACATTTTTTACATTTTTATTTTTTAATATTTAGACTATTTAAACTTTTCGCCACTATCAATATTAATGCTCCCACTGTAGCTCCTTGGGTGAACCCTCAAGTAGATACAGCTTAGCCACAGACTAGTCACATTCTTTCTGCAGTTCTCTGCCCCTCATCACCTCTACTTTCATCTTTTCAACTGGCCCTGGAACTTGTTCTACCAAGTTTATTCTTGAATGTGTGTATTTTTTCCATCTTGTGGAGTCAGCTAACAGGAAGAAAAAAAAAAAAACAATCACGCTGGCACATTCAAACTGAAAATCAGTTTATTCTCCTAAAATATATGATTCTCTGTGTCTCTACTTGACAGTCACATTGGCAGTATTTCCGCTTCATCATGTCTCTCAGCTTTCTCCATGGATCAAGACACAAATGAATCAAATAAAATTTGTTTGTCACCTTATCTTTTCTCCTAGGTTCAGCAGACACTTCAACCAGTAAAGAGGCCTAGATTAGTAGCTCACTCTGAGGTCACTGGCCCTCACATCTTTTAAATATGAACCTGCGCAGGCAGTTCCTCAAGAAATCCTCGTGGAGCCCAAGATTCGTGGAACTTTGCTGGAGATAATGTGTGTGTGTGTGTATTTCAGGTTTTCCTGATCGTTTTGATGCAGTATGTGAAAAACTGGCCTGAAACTAACCATTATTTAGTCAGGTACTAAGGTGAATTTACCATTTATCACAAATTAATCTGGGGTTTAGCACAGACATGCCATATCATAATTTTGTGTGAGGTTGTGTGTTATTGTCTCATTTACACAAACTAGTTTGGACAAGTGATGGACGAGTGGACATACAGGCAGATAAGAGGATATAGCAGCCCTTCACACTTTGTCTTGCTGTCACTGCATTCTAATGGTATAACACTAGAGGGGGATGTTTGACAGGAAATGGCATATAAGGCTAACTGATGATGCAGGCATGTTGGTTTATTGTGTGTGTGTGTGTGAGTGTGAGTGTGTGTGTGTACATGGCATTTCAAGGCATAATCATGTCTTGCATATTTATACCTTGATTATAAGGAAACACGTGCACTTGTGATGCCCTACTTCCATTCCCCCTTGAAATTTCAGGGTTGCTTCTGTGAAAGCAGTGTTTCTGCAGCTCTCTGTGACGTTTCTGAACGAATGCAGCTTATTTGAGGTCATTAAAATGGTTTGACTAAGAAGATTTGATACATTATACATGGTTTCCTACTTATTATTTTTGTATTTCTATTTAACAATAGAACACCGAGACCTTGGAACAGGTGGAAGCAGATGGACACACACACACACACACACACACACACTGTGGAAGCACAGTAGCAATCTGAGCCTTTTAGAAAAGACAGGACCTAATCCTTCACGCATGAGTCACCTTCTGTTTGAGATTATATATGCATATTATTTATTCATGTTCTCCTTTTGACTTACCCATAGATTGTAAAGGTCAGGGCATATCAACAGTTATAGAAGCTTCCAAAGTTAGAGAAAATAATTAAGATTCTCTGGGGTGTGTGTTTGTCTTCAGAGGATGTGATTGTCCAGTCACAGCTTTACCAAGTGCAATGGGGCACAGCTGTTCTATTAAGCTTTGAATTTCTGGAGTAACTAAAAACACAAGTGAAAAGTATAAGGAATGAATTGAATTGTGTGTTTGTCCACTCTAACATACACTGCAAATGATGACATGCAAGGCTAACTAGCTTACAACCTACAATAGCAGTTTTCTTTTGACCAACTGATCATTCAAACAGCTGGTCCAGCTCCAGAAAGATGTCATTTCAGCTGGCAAAATCATTGGTTTCCAGCTAGAAATGAGATACCTGGTTTAGTCTACATCTGTCCAAACACATTGTCTTAAAAATACTAGAATTTTTGAGTGGTACATTCACCCCCGATATTGTTGTGAAGTGTATTATGTGTCGTGTGAAAAGCAAGTGCTGGACCAATGAAACAACACTATCATCCCTAAAGCCACAGCACAATTTTGGCCAAATGTTAAACTGCAGCTGTTTTACTTATCATCAGATCCTGTGTATTTGGCTGTTGATGGTAGTTTCTTTTATTGCCAGACAATCATGCATACCTGCTTGAGGTTGAACATCTGCACAGTCCCAAACATCTGATTTCTATTCAGGTTATGCTTTATGCAGTTATCAGCTCCTGATCCCTGGCCATTGAGAAACCCTTTGTAATGGCCTGTTTACAACTTTCATCCTCCAGATTGTTACATTTGCAATGGCAGGTGGTGTATGAAGTGATAGGAGTGGGGTGTGAAAAATGTGTATCCTCTTGAGTAAGAGGACAAGCAGCAGCATCTGTGTAGTGGGAAAGAACAATAGTTATCAGTTAATTTGAGAAATACTAGCACTAATGTCTGAAATAAGAGGATACAAGTAATGATAATAAATTTATTGACCCAAATATTGTGACATGAGTTTCCTTGCTCTTATCCTCGTCCTCCTTTTTCTTGCTTGTCTTCCTCTTGGACTATATGTACACATTAAGCTAGCTAAATTGAATTTTTAACTTTGTGTTTTGGCCTTCAGAGTGGATTAATCTAAAAATGCCAGGTGGCATTTATGAATCACAATTAAATTTTATGCTTCTTCAGTTTTTATATAACAAATTATGCTGATGACGAGCTGAGTTGCAACGCAGCATAGGTGATCATGGTGAGCAGGAAAAGAGTGAACAGAGGTTGAATGAGCTGAGACTCAGTGGCGTAACGAGGTTATGATGCACAATTTTGTTCTGTGCTGAGTGAAAGAAGAGGAAGAAGAGATTTAGTTTTTCCTATAGTGGGAAATACACCTCGATGTTTTCTGTCATTATACAAAGCTACAAATTTACCATCCAGACATGAAAGTAGTGTTAATCTTCAAATCTATTATTATTATCTAATTCATAAAATGTTCCTTTAAGTGTTTCAACGTGAATGGTTCCTTAGGAACCAACCTGACTCATGCAGACTCGCTGCATTTTCACATGAAGCATTTTTGGATTTAGCACTGCTTAGTGTTTATGTCGTCTTATTCTCTGCCTAATTGTGAGTTTAAAAAAAATAATTGTCTTGGCTGATTCCTTGTGTGTGTCAGAGCATCTGTTTGTATAAGTTCCAATTGTATTTAGAGTGCAGTCAAACATTGTTTCAGAGGGGTTTGATGACCTGAGGAGCTGCTGGCAGCTGAATTAGCAGCACATCAATCTTTCATGGTTGTTGTTTTAAAGTTGCTGTTATCTCTCTCTCTCTCTCTCTCGCGCTCTCTCTCTTTCTCAGGCCACTGGGGTTCTCTAACGCGATCCCCAGTCACCACACACACACACACACACACACACTATCCTCTCTTACATACTCCTCTTTCTCCCTCTGTCATTATCTCTCCACCCATCCAAGCCAAAGCAAAAAATGGTTTAATCCAACTTAAAATAGCCACCACCGTACTTTCAATGTCTGGTTCTATAAGTGGATATATTTAAAAGTTGGATATTTTTTTTTAAATCTTTGTGTTTATGACTTGATCATGTTGTGCAGACTGTAGAAGCAGGTGAACAAATTTGTAGTGGGACTGTGTGTGTCTTTGCACTTGCCTGTGTGTTTTAGAGCGAGTAATTTGGAGTGACAGGCTGACCACCTGACATCTGAAATCCTGAATTAAATGGCTCATTTCACCTTTTGCCTGCACATGCACCCATGTAGTCTCTCTCTCATTCATACATGCACATACACACACTCGCAGACACACACTTTCAGGCACATACTGTAGGTTGGCTGTGTATACTGTATGTGCTTCTGCTCACATGCTGTGGTATTTCTTAACATTCCTTTCCACGTTCATTCGTCCTTTTTTGAATTTGGACTTATGTGAACATATTTTGCTAACACAGCTTTTCTCATATCAACCATCATTTGGCTGCTGAATAAGTCACGTCCAGCTAATCTTCATTTTAATTTCTTTTTGTTCTGTTATTCTTGTACCCCCTCTATTCAGCCACTGGAACAATGTAACATAGGCGGATACAGCTATTTAGAAAAATCTAATCTGTTAGAAAGTGTTGATTGTTTGGGGGAAGTGTGTATGTGTTCTGGGAAACATTCTCAGAATGTACAGAGGTTGTGTATATAACTGATGTGTTTTGTGGAGGTGTGTTAGAATATATGGATTTTTGTGTGTGTGTGTGTGCATGTGTGAGTATGGAACAGGTAATCCTTCTGAGCATGCATCACGCTTCTCCAGTACATTTTTTACAGCCACCCACTGAGCCATATGAGCCACTGGTACCACAAATCAGTTTTTTTTTTTTACTGCTGCAGGTAATCTATTGCTGCTGCATTAGGTTGTAATATTGGCCATATTCATAATTAAGAATGAAGATAGGTCACTCACACACCTTTATACTTTACACGTTAATGCAGCTGCAGTACGAATGCATCAAATGTAATACATATAATGCTGTAAAAGGCATTCACATAACACTACTGTCATACACTATGTCTTACAGTCGCAACTGCATGTTTGATTTGGTGTTATTCTATGTATCTACCTTATTAGAATAGTGGCCTGGCTCCACATCTCCGAATCTTTGCTCTGATTTTGTATTAGCTATTCAAATAGATCTGGTCTTGTGCTCAATGACCACTGTAATGACCTAATCACAGCTCTGCAGGCTAGAAAAATAAGATTTTTTTTGCACATTGATACAACTATACAAGTTGTTTCAGGGCAGTTTGCAGAAGTAACTCTTAAAATGGCATATTTCTTTGATTGACTTGAGAAACTTTATGTTGACTGTCCCTAAACACTGCTCCCACAGCTTCCGTTTCAAAAACAATGTGGGCAGGATGGATACGTCACTCATCACCCACTTGCTACTGCTAATATGAGCAGGGCAGTCTGTTTATCCGACACTTGTTAATGTTGCATCCCAAGAAAGTCTCACAGCAGAACAACTTTGTTTCAAATTCTCATTTTCATGACTTATTATACATCTGACTCAGTTACAGATTTTAAGCAATAGTTACTGCTTATTGCTCTCTTTCCAAGAGTTAGATGAGGAGATTGATGCCACTCTCATATCTGTCCATCCAGCATCATGCTGTAGCCAGCAGTTGGTAAGCTTAGCTTATCATAAAGACAGGAAATGGGTAAATAGTTAGCCCAGTTCTGTCCTATATCCACCTGCCAGCATTTCTGAAGTAATTAATATGTTGTATCTCATTTGTTTAAACTTCATAAAAACCAAAATGTAAAGAAGTTGGTTTTATGGGGGTTCTGTGCTAAAAGCGGAGATAACTGGCTGCTGCTAGACTTCGTCTTCTGATATCTGGGCTTATTTAACATTGTTCATCCTCCACATGCATACACATGACAATAGAATAGACTATTGACTAATGATTCATATTATTATTATCATTGTTTAAAGAGACTGACAAACCTGTAATATTCTATATTCATTAGAATTCTTGCTCTATCTGTTGTGTTTTTCAGTGTTTAATTTTGTGAGTGTTAATATGGTTTGTATCCCTTCTGCAGAGTTGTTATTTCTGTATCTTCTGTGTAGCACAATACAGTATTTTTGGAATGGAGCTTTTCAGATGCTACAGGCAATAATTTGGTGGGTCATTTTAATCCTGCGATACCCTACCTGCTTTGACAAAATAAAACACAAGCATGGGGGGAAAAAAGATGGTGGGCAGCAGCCGGCAATGAAGGTAACTCAGTTAAGAATGTTAATGCAACATCCTTGTTAGACAAGTTTTGGCATTAATATTTCAAAACGAAAGCTTTCAAAAGTAAAATGTCAAATGTAAAAGCCTCATTTTTTCAGATTGTCTGAGCAGAGAGACATGGACATGGAAATTGAAAGGTCAAGCTGGGTATCTTGGCAAATAATGCACGATGGCGAAACCAGTGATTGAATTCTGAGGTCCCATATTTTACAATTTTGCAGTGTTTTACTTTACGTTTTGCTATCCATCAGAACATTTTTGCGGGTACCAAAAACCATCTCAGTATCGTTTTACATCTCTCAGGCTTCTCTCTGGAGCTCTAGCAAGAACAGGGTGTATTGTGTCTGTCTCTGAGTCTCCCTTCTGATACGCTGATACACGGCCAGGCCAACCAGAGGTTTGCTATAGCTTGTATAAACTTACCAGTAAATGCAAATGGAAATGGCCACCACTGAAGAAAATGTTAACCAGTTGGTGCTGAAATGAGCTGAACAAATGGTAAAATTCAGACTAAAACGCTCCAGTGTTTCAGAAAAATAAACTTAAGCCAGTGGTCTCTAATTTTACTATATAGGATCCAAGGATTGTACAATGTTTCCTTGACATTTTTCTGTTTTGTAGCTTGCTAGCTCAGTGACGCAATAACCATTTGTCCAGATGGGCCCTGCTGGGGCTGTGGCTGATGGTGGTGACTGAACAGTTGTGACATCACAACTTTTCAGAAGTACTGATGACTCGTTTAGAGACTAAATATTTCTGAATATGGGCTATGTGCATTTCTCAGTGGATTGAGTGTTTTGATACTTTCATAGTATTTCTATAGCACCTAGATCTACACTTTAATTAAAAAAAAGCATGGAAATCCCCTTTTACAATATGGGACCTAAAAAAACAAAGTCTGACACCATATTGTCCATTGCAAGTCCAAACCACCATCAACTTTCAGTTCATTATGGATATGAATGAGAGGAAAAAGAATGGGTATTTTCTAATAGTGAAACGCTTAACACTTAAAAACCACAGAATGATTCCATTGTCTAATCAGCTCACCTATGGGGGTTAAAATCGTGGATTACACACAGTAATGTAAGCATATTTTATTTCTCTCTTTCTCTATTTCCTACCTCACAGTAAGTGAGTGCGTGCACACTGTAGTGCTGGGAGTAGGCTCGTAGAGTTTGATGTTTCCTTTCTTTGCTATCATGAATATTTGATTCAGCTCACCATCCCCAGAAGGTTCTATCCAAATGAAAGCTAAAATAACAGCATCAACAACTACAAGAGCAGCAACAGCAGCAGCAGCCCGCTATGGGAACATGCAGCCAATCACCTATAGTCTGACAGGGGTGATGTGTGTGTTAGGTAGATTCCATTGAGTTTCCCCTTCACTCACCCTCTCTAGCATGAGAGAAAGTTGAAAATACAGTATAGTTATTGACAGGAATATGTCTTTGAGAGATAGAAATACATCCATCCATCCATTATCTATACCGCTTATCCGTTAAGGGTCGCGGTGGGGGTGGGGGGGTGGGAGAGGCAGGGCACACCCTGTACAGATCGAGTTAGAAATACATATCTTGAAATATGATGAAAAAATATCACCTTGCACCTTGATCCAGGGTAGTATCTGATTTCATGTAAACACATGCACACTCAGAAAATGGAGGAAAAGTGAGGTAAGAGAGGCAGTGGAGCACAGGCTGGATAATGACATAAAAGATGAAAGGGAGAAAGAAGGCAGCAAGATGGTCATTAGGAGGCAGTGCTGTACTTCCTGCAGTTATGCATGTGTGCATGTACTCACACACATACACAACTACATGCACATGATGACGTTTGTCTGTGCATATTTGTGTTTGTGTGTAAGAGACCACGTGGAGTCATGCTTGTATTCAGTTGCGAGCTATGTGTGTGACTTGGTTTACAGGTTTATTGTCCTTGAAGGACATAAGTCCCAAGAGCTCTGTGCAGAGCGTAAATTGCAGGGATGTGGACAAGAATGTCTTCACAAATGTTGAAGAACAGTTTAGGATGAGAGAGGGAGCGGTATAAAATGCAAGTATAAAGTGAGGAAGGACATTAGGAAAGAGTGATTTCTAGATTGAGGGATGTACAGACTTCTCATTCTTAGCCAACGACCATCACGTTTACCCGCTGAAATGACAGCTGATCCTGGTATTATCAGCTGCAGTTAGCCAAACTCCAAAAATGACCCTTTGCGCTATTTATGCTCAGCCAAAATCAATTTCCTTGAGAAGAAACGCTGCTCTGTATCATTCTGATACACTACGGCCCCATTTAACATTTGTCATTTCAAGTGTCTCATACCCAGATAAAATGAAGATCAGACTTAATACACCCCATATATTCTTCTCCATTGGCTGGATTACAAGTCTGATCAACCTGTCTTGATTTTCCCAGGCTACATTAACATCAGCCTATGTCGCACTGTAGTCCAGGCGGCGGTGTAATGCACCGTAGGCTGTTTGGTTACAGTTTAGTTGCAGCACTTAATTGTATTACAGCAGTTTAGCTAGTTAGCTAATAATGCATGCATATGTATTAAATAACACAAACACATAGAGGATTCATATGGATGTATTTTGAGAGAAATAAAAGTTTGGCTTGTCTGTATACTCATGTTGCGCCCTCATCCACAAAAGCCATTCATTAGTCAGACTGATCAGGGATCAGATAAACACAACAACAGCATGTTTACTGTCTACAACATTATGTGCTGAACTTGCCAGAGCTACTTTTACTGCAGTTTGTGACAACGAGAACAAACACCAAATTTAGGCATATTTCAGTGTCACTTAACCTGGTATTATCATGACTGTAGTTATACTTTACACATCCATGTGAGACAACTTCATTTATCTTTACCTTTATCTGTCAATATGTAGCTAAAATGCATTGGATTTCACACCCTCTCTAATGGTTCTTGGTTGTATTTACACTCAGCTTTTTTTTCGCTATCCAATAGCTATTCCATCCTCCCAAGATCCATGAGGTGATTAGGTGCAAATGGGATAGGGGAGAGCTTTTCAGTTCCCCCCAAATAATAACAAACAAATTCGGGTAGTTCATGGAAATAAAGCCACAGTGATTTTTAGAAAATAGCCTTGACTCCAAATGATCATGTCTCATCATTCTCAGAGACCCGGGTTACTGTGTCTAGTAATCAAAAGGCTGATGGAGCATTTAACAGTCTCCCTGTTAAGTTCTGAATTGGGACCGCCATGGTTTAGGAATGAACAGAAACTCTTCCTGTCACTCTGTGAAGCTAATAGTAGCTCAAGCAGCTACAGTGCAGAGCTGTCATGAGGGTATTTTTACTCAGATACGACTGGTAATTTGTCATCTTGGACAAATATGTGGCTGCCATTAGTAGGTGTAAGACCATTTTTGAGTGAAGTCCTAGTTATTGGGTAATGTTACGATACTGGCAGATTGTTTATCTTACTGAATCAGAACTAATTGGTCCAGTAGATTCAGCCTTTAGGTATGGCACAGCATTCATTACAGCCCAGTATTGCAGTGTTTCAACCCTCTTAGCCAGCAAAAAGTTGGTAAAATCAACTGGATCTTGGCCCATTTAAGCGTCCAAGTGTTCACAAAATACTTGCATTAGTGCAGAATGTGTGGTTCCCCTTAGATGGGTATCTTGACCTTGTTTACAAAGCAGTGGGAACAATGAGCAAACACCAAACTGCACTTATTTCATATTTAAATCACATCAAACATGTTTTCCAGTGTGCTTTAGCCAGGTTGGTATGAATCTGCTGAGTGTGTGTGTGCGTTTTTGTGTGCTTGCGCTAATGTGTACTTACTGTGGTGTCCTAGTTTTTGCCTTGCAGTCTTTGAGGTCAAATAAGGAGCAAACTTTCCACATCGTGTAAGGAAGAATCATACCCACAGGCATGCAAGCACACTCACACAAACATTAGTACACACGCACACACAATTAATTTCAGTTCTAAATTCAGATTGGTCATGCTGTCAGGATACATTTTCATAGATGCAATTAAAGCAACATCATTGTCCACATAATCAATGACAACCACTAAACAAACAGTTTCCACAGGTCCTGCAGGCTGGGAAACACACACACACACACACACACACACACAAAGAGGACACACTGATACTAACATCTAAGCATAAACTTGTCCACATTTACACATTTATGAACCATGTACAGGCAATTTAATGCACATAAAACCTAAATCAGAAAACAAAGAACACACATGCGCACACACACACACACAGAGGCAGAGGACAGAGGGGTGTCACATACCATCACCATAGACAGGTCAGAATACGATGACACAGCCAAGATGGACACCACAGCCAGCAGGCATGTTGTTACCCAACACACACACATCTCTCACAAAAAATGTATTTATTGCGAGCGAAGTGCAGACATCATGGGTTCTGACGTGGGCCGGGGGGTTTTCATCTGATTGGCCGTCACATGTGCTCTGGTTGTCGTGACAACGGCTGTCCCTGCAGGACAGTGGCAGCCTGAGCTCGGCATGGAACCGAGCTGTGACACTGATGAGGGAGTTGGAAACTTTTTAAGCCTCCACGTGGATTTCACCCCCTGAAATTCATTTGCAGCAGTTTTTTTTAAGTCTGTCCTTATGGGATGTGACTGTATGAGCTTACTGGACATTTAGCAGGGCGAGGACACAGTGGTTTCATTATTATAAAATATAACCGACAACACTGAGACATTTCGTTTAAAAAATTCAACAGCAAGATGAACAGTGTCCTCTTTAGTCCAAAGAACACATCATGGAGGTATAATTGGGATATTTCTGCAGTAGAAAGTAGTCCAAGGGAGAAAACTTTAATTGCAGCGATGCCAAAACAGATATTCATGACTCATTATCAATCTATTATTAATTTGGGAATAATACTGAATGTTCTTAGAATGGTATGTAAACTCTGTGGAGACGAGTCATTAAGTTAAAAGCCCTACACAGGTTTTTCACTTAATCTGGCTGATTAGACCTCCTCTTAGGATTGCATGGGTGTGAATGCATGCGCATGACTGACATCTCATTCATCCTCCTGTTACTTAAGTTGCGTCTGTAAGGGCGAGACAACATAGCTATACAATATAGGGCATTGAACCTGAAACCTAAACAGAGACTCATGATCCAGATTCCCAGATGGTCCCAGTTTTCACTAATTGTTAGCTGTTGTTATGTATTTATTTATTTATTTGTCTTTTAAAGGAACAGTTTGACATTTTAAGAATTAATCTTAATCATGAATCATTCACACTGTTAGCCTTGTCGATAACAAGATTGATACCATTTTCTCGTGCCTGTCTTGTAAATATGAGGCTACAGTCAGCAGGCAGTTAGCTTAGCTTAACATAAAATCTGAAAATAAGTAAATAAACAAAAGTTACAAAATAGACCAAAAAAAAAAAAACATCTTCCAGCACTCCTAAGCTCACTAATTAACATGTTATTTCTTGTTTGTTTAATCAGCTTGAATTGGCCAAAAACTAGCACAGCATATAACTCCATATAAAACACTGAAATGGTTATTGTACAGATTAAACAAACCATTTATAACGTATTAGTCAGTGAGTTGTAAGTGCTTGTAAGTGGATTTTGTTGCCTTCAGACACAAGCAGACTGTTTCTCACTATGTTCAGTCTTTGCGCTAAGCTAAGCTAACTGTCCTAACCAACTCCTGGTGGTTGTTTTTCATTTAATTTTTAGAAATTAACTGGCTCAACAAGCAAAAGCAAAATGTCAGGCTGTTCCCTTGAGCAATTTAGTGTGTCTCCACTGCACACAAGTGGTCGTGGTTCTTGATAATGTGCTAGTTGCATATATAGATAGATATATAGATGTAATTGTAATTGTAATTTATTATTTGAGCAGGGACAGTGTACAATAAAACATTATCCTTACATAAAAGAAAGAGAGATGCCTTGTACCAGGTTTTTAGCAATTGCAGGCAAACTGCACTTCTAGGCTGATGCAGTTGTTTGATAGGTAACACACACACTCTGGAAAATGCATTTTGTGTCACAAATGACAAGCTTATCAAACCTGGCCCAGGAAAATCAGAAGTCACAACAGCAAAGCCATGTCGATTTCGAAAACAACAACTGGGGAGCAATATGATGTCAGTGTTTTTTCAGCATTTAAAACACACACACTCACACACCTGACTGCAGTTGGTTGTCCTCACATCCCCATTTACATTGATGTAATGCAGCTCTGTGAGCATTATTTTCTTTATTTATTTTTGTTAGTCTAGAAACTGTAGAGAAAAAGTGCTTTTGTAACCCGCTGCTTTACAAGCTCCATTGTGTCCTTTCACAGGGCTGCTTCAGACAAATTCTGGTGTATTTTTGGTGCAAATGTGTCCTCAGACTGAATGTGCACAACCTATGGGTTAGTTTACTAACAGCACAGCTAGCTCAGAAAAGTTGTCCTAATGTCTCTGTAAAGAATGTTGCATTGTTGCTGATTGTAAATGTCTTATTTCATTTCAGCATGTATATACGTGTGTGTGTGTGTGTGTGTGTTGCTTTATCTCATTCCTTTCCATTTTGCTGAAAATAGTCCCATTAAAAGGTGATTCTGTT
Source organism: Lates japonicus (assembly GCA_033238685.1). Lineage (NCBI taxonomy): Eukaryota > Metazoa > Chordata > Actinopteri > Centropomidae > Lates > Lates japonicus. Next base: position 60,603 of record BRZM01000943.1, read on the forward strand.
GCCTCAGTGTGTGATTCTCCAGCTTGGATAATGAAGCCGCAGGAGACACACATTCAGAGCCGAGTTAAATCATTTCACACAATTTTCCTCTCTCTTTCTCTCTCTCACACACATACACACACTTACCCATACATAGGAGACACACAGTCTGCGATTGGAGTTAAATCACTTGACCTCTGACCTCTCTCTGGACCAATGAGAACATCCTCGACACCCCGGTGCAGACCCGACGACAGCCTATAAATAGGAGGCAATTTAGAACAAGAGAGGAAGGGGCATCTCTAAGATTAATGACTCCTTTCTGCATGCATTTTACTACTTTTTGTTCTATCAGTCTTATCTCTCCTCTTTCCTCCCACCTGCTCCACTTTGCTATCTCTCTCGCTCTTTTTTTGCTCTTCCAGCACTCTCACTGTCTTTGCCTCCTATTGTCTTTTGCGCTGTGTGTGTGTATTGGTCTCATGGTAAATGCATTTACTGTGACAGGCAATTTTCTTATGATTCTCTATACAGTCTTTCCTGTAAGGTCACATTTGAGATGCTGCTGACGCCAGTCTGAGGACGTTAATCCCAGCAGCCCAGGTTTGTTAAAATAAGACGTTAATCTTCTACTACCTACATATTTCCCCACTGGATTTTGTTTTTCTAAAATTTGATTTACTCAGGCAAGGTTTGCTGAGCATGTAGCCTGTTTTTCACACTCATAGACAGACACATTCACACCTGGGATCTGCACCTCACTGTTAATAACAAGCCGCTCAGCTGGAGCAGTTCAGTCAGTGCTTCACTCAGAGGACTTAAACAAAATAAGGGCAGGGAGGGAGGGGATGGGACATTCATCTGGAAAACGTACAGTGACGTTTTGAGCAAGCTGTTTCATTTATTTCCTCACATTTGTGATTGGATGGCAGATATTTAGTGTTGCAATGATTTCTGCTTCCCCTCTCGCCGTGTGCAGATGGTGCAGATTTTGCCTGAGAATCTTCTGCTCACAGTATTCTCAGTCTTGTTCCTAATGAAGGGAAGTCTGTTTTTGCTGTGTCAACCCATTCACTGAGATAGAATAAGCAGAGGTACAAAACTTGTAACTCTGTAATAAGTATGAAAACACACGTAAGGGGACACAAATAGAAGCCAAGAACATGGGAAATAAAGTGGAAAAATCTATAGAAAGACAAGAAATGTTGTTACCGTGTCAGATTTGACAATGTGAGGTTCCATCAAACTATGGTGCTGGTCTGACCCTATAATTTGATGTACTTTGTGTTTGTCTTTGAGGATTTCTTTGCTCTGATGCAAAGCCCCAAGACCCTAAAAGCGAGTCCCAATCACCTCTAGTCATCAGACCTTGTAGAGAACTGCTTCTCAAATATGGTACTTAGGGTTTAATCTGTTGCTGTTGTTGCTGTTATTATTATTTAATTCTGTGAGTTGGCTAATTGTATTCACCTGTCATCCAGGTCTAATCAGCCTCTGATTAGACAGTCAGAATGAAAACAGCTCAGGGGAATAAAAACCCTGCAGCCCTGTGGCCTCGGGGACCTGATTTGTAGACTGTTACTTCAGACAAACCAAAGGTACCCGGCCTGTAGAGCTCTGGCTGCTCTCCAGCTGCTCAGGTCTTTGCAAACCACAGAACTCTAACCCTGCAAGTCAGGGCAGTGTGAAAGGTTAAACGCAGTCCTAAACACATCTGCGAGCTAACAGAGCGCATTAGAATTGCAGAAACTCTAATCGTGATTCGGTCTAGCGCTCGAATTAAAGGGTCAGTTCACCCAAAGCACAGAAATCATATTTGCTCACTTGTATCTAGTGGTAGCCATGCAGGCAGTCTTGGGGGGGGCATGACAAGGTTTCAAAACAGCTTAAAAATTATATTTGAAAAACTCAACAGTACAAAAAACCAATTAACACAGTTATTGTAATCTTTTGAACAAACAACCAATGCTTTTGTTTTTCTGCAATAGGGACAGTCTCAGGATGGAGGGGCGGTGGGGGGATGTCAGAGACAATGGTTTTCTGTCACCTTTGTTTAGTGTGACAGGGACCTTTTATAATGCTCTAGTGCGTGCCTGTATATGTGCACAGTGTATGCATGTGTAGCTGTGCTTGTGTGTCTGAATGCACATACAAATGTGAGGACGTGTCTGTGCACATGCATCTACCTCTGCATTTGAGTGTGTTGTATTTGTGCGCGTAGGTGTGTGGTCTGCGTGCATGCCGTACCTGCCCTCTGTGCAGCTTCGTGCAAGCATTTCATTAACGTCAAACATCATTTGCATCATCAGGTCAAACTAGACCACACTCCCACATACACACACGGACAGAGACCCACACACCCACACACACACACACACACACACACACACACACACACACACACAAACAACATCTAAAGAAAAACCGAGGTGACACGTTCACAATGGGATGACAAAATTAGAGCTATGCCCTGTAAATTACAGTATCATACATGTTCGTACAGAGACACAAACTCAATTAACAGAGCGATGTGGATACACGCAGACATGTGACACATGCAGTCTTTATCACAAGTAGGAAAGGGATGAGTTTGGGTGTCGTACTTTCTAGTGTACACTGTGTTTGACTCCAAGTTGTGTGTGAATGAGGGAACAGGAGGAACGAGAGACAGAAAACTGATTGATGGGTGGGGCAAAGGTTAAGTACACTCTAAGATAGCATCTTCAACATTAACAGTGATTCATATCCCAACAGAGAAAAGAAAGGGAAAAGAGACCAGACAACAGAGACAGAGTGTCAAGTGAAATGCAGAGAAAAGATAAAAAGTGAGAGAAGCAAAAGAGAGGGAGAGGAAGAAAAATTAGTACATGAAAGTGACTCGCTGAGATGTTTGTTTGGTGGTTACTATTGTACTGACTGCCCTTTTCTCTTTTAACATTAACAGGGTATTGATCCTTGAGCATGTGTTCATTCACTGTCACTTGACTTAACAGTGTACACACATCAGCTAGTAGAATAGTGTGGTAGTGGGGTAGGGGATGGACGAGGTGTGGGGATGTTGGTGGATGCAGGGGTAGGGGATGGATTAGTGGTGGGTGGCCAAGCACTGCCCCTGGTCTCTGCGGTTTCCATCATCTATATAGAACCTATTTTACCCTTTTTTTCCTCTGGCGTGGTTAGCATGTGGTTAGCACTGTTGCTTCACCTGGGGTCCATGTTTAAATCCTGGTTTGCTTTCTGTGTGGGTTGGCATGTTTTCTGTACTCTGTAGATTCTCCAGGTACTCTGGCTTCCTGTCAGTCCCACAGTCCATAGACATGCAGGTTAGGTTAATTTGTGACTCTAAATTGCCTGTAGGTGTGAATGTGAGAGTGAATGGTTGTTTGTCTCTATATGTCAGTCCTGTGATAGAATAATGATCTGTCCAGGATATACCCCACCAATGTCAGCTGGGATTGGCTCCAGCCCCCCTACAACCCTGAAGGATTAGCAGTATAGATAATGGATGAATGAAAAGCTTTTATCTCATGGATATGGAAATGATTTTGATAGAGTATTAAATAGTATTTACTGGAAACAATGGTGAAACTATATGCATCTGGAAACTCTTGAAACACTACTCCCTTTTGACACTATTAACAATTTCCAGAGTGTAAATGGGCACAGAGATGGAAAGGCCTGGCTAGGCTATACAACATCATATTAAGTAACAGTTACACCTTTCTTACTCACATGATGCAGAGACAGCAAGACCCCACATTCAGTGTAAGAGGAATAAGCAGGTAATAGAATCAAAACCAGTGAAATAACAGGACATAAGTTACCTCTGTGCAAAAATAAAGGCATTTTATCATCATGTCCATATACTGAGTTGCATGGAAAATCCTGGAATGGTTCAGAAATGCCACACTTCACTTGCCGTAGTTCAAAAGATACCCAAACAGAAGTCATTTACAAGCAAGTCTGATAAAACCAGACAGGATGCAAAGTGCTGAAGTGGCTGGAAGCCCTAATGAGGACACTGGTGGCAAGTGTGTGTCCGTGTGTGTGTGTGTGAGAGAGAGAGAGAGAGAGAGACTGAAAAAATTCTTGCTACAAAGAGCCAATTGCCAGAGCTTTCATCATTGAGATGGAGTAAGGCAAAGACTTGAGTATCTGAAGTCTCAACATGTGATTTTGCAGAGCTCCTGTCTTGCTTTCCAAATTATTAGAGGGAAGAGACCTTGTAATGATAGAAACAAAATGTTTATAGACAGAGCAACATGTCTGCTAATCAACAAATATGTTGTCATTCGCAGTTTTTCTTATTCATTGGATGGAGGAACAGGAGGAGGAAAATAGAGAGGAGTAAGGTTGGGATGTGATTAGAAGAGGCTTAATGGGGAAAAAGGAGAGCTTATACCAAACGCGTGATTTCTAACTAGGGCTGGTGGTGCAATGCATACAAATAACAGGATGGTGTACCATTTGTGCTTGATGGACCTACCTCTCGTCTTTGCTCCATCTGTGTGTCAGGTGTGTATGAAGAGGTTAATTTTCCACTCCAGTAACAAGCTCAACTGATGACAGACCATCTCCTGGAGATTTTCTCGCCCCCTCGGAGCCTCGCGCCCTCCAGGCTTTATTTAATATTTAGCATTAGAGAAAAGTGCTGTGATTAAAAGGAAGTTAGGGTGGATTTGATTAAAGGGGACATGGAGTGGACCTGACTCAAGGGTTTATTTTTCTCCCCCCCCCACCCCCTTTTACTGATTAATTGGGATAGTTCTCATCCCACTCCTGAGGCCATGGCAGAATGCAGCGTCAGAGTTTTCGCCTTAAAAACCACAGCCCACAGAAGTGAGCTTTCTGAACCATTTAAGTGTGGTTTAAATGCAATGTTGAGCAGCTGAAAGACAATCAATACTGGAAAAGGGAGTGGTCGGGGTGGGACTAGGAGAGATCCAGAATCACTGAGTGAAGGGAAAGTTCTTAAAAGTACCACAGTAGAATAATGGACCCATGTTCAAAACAGCCATGGTTGTATTATAGCAAAAATTCAAGGGGCGCATTCAAACCAGAGTTCGCCAATATGTAATCAGGTGAATATGGTTCACGTAAATCATCAATCTATCTATCTAAGTCATAGAAATTCATCAATAAATCAAGAAAATGTATTTGGAATTTATAACTCTGTATCAATCACATAAAGCCACACTGCTGGCAAGCCTATGAGTGATAACTATCAGAGGTGATACTGTGCCAGAGATGTGGGTTTGGTGTCAGTTAAACTTCCCTCATCCTCCATCCTGTTGGATCCACCTTTGGATTCAACAACACTGAAAATGAGGCAGGTGTGGGTGGGCCAACAGTCCTAAAACTCAGTATCTCCACGCCCACTTTGAATGATCCAGTAAAACAGAGGATGATGTAAATCCCTCTTCAACTACATCCTGTCCATATTTCATTTAATGGAAATATGGAATTTTATATTGGAATCAATATAAATATAGAGATACTAGGCTGTTGATCAATTGCCTTATCAGCTCTCCGTCAATATGACTGCCTGTTGAAATAAAGATCGCATGCACAAAAAAGTGCCCATGTGGAAACAACAACCCGCGGGTTGGAGTGTTTCTTATTTATCTTTAATGTGTGTGTAAATGTGGTTTTGAAGTACCGAGTGTGTCCTCTCTGGTGTATTACTTTATGTCTTGATTTGTTCTTTTTTTCTCTCTGCATGTAACTATATTTCCTATTGATTGTGAGAGAGGCATTAAGGTCAAACACAGCAGACTACTACTTGGCAGACCCAGTGCTCATCACAGCTCGTCTGGTTGAACAGTCCATTGGGAGCCTTAAATATCAGAGGGCTATGCTAGCATTGGGGGCCATATTTATGCATGAGTATGAATGAAGATGACCTTCAACAGGCACAAACAAATCAGTGAGTCGATAGAAGATGCAACACAAAAACTATCCAGCCTTTGAAAAACAGTTAGGTAAAATGTTAACTCTGTTAGACTTCATAATGATGTCATGACAACTTTTAACTGTTGTTTATGCAATGTAATGTATGCATTTCAGCAATCAGATTGAGACACTACATCTAACTGACATTGAACTTATACTTGAACTTACAGCTTGCCACAACTTCAGCATCAACTTCACAGCATCAATTCCTTCAGACCTGAGCATTGGTAAACAAATTAGGCTAATGGGACAGCTAATCTGCAATGAGACCAGCCTGCTCATTTGGATTGAAGCCAAATTATACAGAAGAAAACAAACTGGCTTAGACTTGAGGATTTGAAGGATGGAAGAATTAGTTTAGAAAAAGCTGACACATACTGGGTGAGTCATGAGTGTCAGAGCCCGTTTAATGTTAGAGCCTGCAGGGTCTGACCTGAAGTAAATAAGTGGTAAAGCTAAAAGGCAGACATTAGAAACCAATTAAATAGTAGGTTTTGAACAGAGACAGAACCCAGGCCAATTAGAAGAAAACACTAGAGAACGAGAGGCAGGAAATAGAGGAGTCAGAGAGATAGAAAGAGGGTAAATGTTGAATCCTAATTGGTCACAGAAGTAGGGAGATGTGTGATTGCATGTGTGGCTTGGCCTGTAAAGCCAGGTAATTAGGTCACAGAAGAGCCCCTCATTAGAAAAGAGCTCTAGCAGCTGTTGTTAATTAAAAAGCATGGCCTTCTAGAAAGTGCCATGCAACAGTAATGTCACCAAACTCTGGTTCTGTTTCGTGTCAAGTTCAGATGCAGTAAAAGCGGCGCACCATCCCTGATCTTTCAAAGATGCCATCTAACGTAACAATACCACCAGCACTTTCTTCACCAAGAACACACTTTAAATGACAACAGGAGTGTGGTGACATTTCTGGTACTAGTACAAGGGTGTTTCTGCTCCTTCAAGGATCGTTATCATTCAAACAGTGTTAAGGTACCATGACTTTCACTCCGACATTTACATGTCACAGTAGGAAAAGCACAGGTGTGAAGAGTAAAATGAATGAATGAATTCCACTTAGCTTCTTCATTTTTACAGGCCCTGGTATTGTTCACTGACTCTCACTATCACGCTGTCATGACTTTCAGATGCTTGAACAATACAGGCCCATTATTGGGTGATATGACATTGTCTTGTCATGTTTTGCGATTTTATCACCCTTTAATTCTAAAGTTTAATCAATACTGCTTTTATAATTTATTAATTGTAATTATAATTCATATTATGATTGATGAAGTGATATGTGTAATGTGGATGCTTATGTTGTGCCAACTTGCAGATTATTATTATTGTTACTAATAGGTATTATCAGACTCTATAGATTCTTCAACTCTGTGCTACTTGCCCAACTTTCAAGTAAGCCGATGGACAAATTTACAGCAAGAAGGTGGTTGAACAAAAGTATTTGGATTAAATAGCTACATATTTTCCTCAGGGTTGGTAGAGACAAACCAGAGATAAAAGAGAGTGAATATTGGACCTACACTTTTGAATTACTCGGGGTTGAGGGACCAATAAAGTATCTTAGATTGAATTTCTTGTAGCCGAGACTTATAAGTCCAAATGAATGCTAATGTGTTGCTCAACTATAGTTACAAATGCTAAAGGTGTTTTCTTCTTCTAGAACAGAACCCAGAAGTTCCAGTTTGGCTCACTTTGGTGACAATGTCTGTGTTGTGTCTTAAGCTCACTGCCCCTAGAGGTGGCCAAAGTGACTTCGGTGTTAGTTGGTGATATTAATTCATAATTACTTATTATTTATTTATTTATTATTAATTTTGGTTGTTAATTTATTATTTTTATAATTGATGTTAGTATTACTTTGAAATACAAACAGTCAGTGAAAGATAATAATAAAATACATTTGTTGTGTTAACAATTATTTTATTTATTGATATGAAAATTTTATGAATTACTACTATCATTATTCACGTTTGTTATTAGATGCTTACATCCAAAGTGACTTGAAGTAATTCCATTGGACAAAGACCTAGATGTCATCAAAATTGAGCATATTATTTGGACACCTCTTTTCGACCTTAACTATGATACGATCTGCAGCTGCCAACTATACCACAACCTTGGATAGCACTTATAGACAAAATGTTAAATGTAAATGTGTGGGGTGATATTTATAGTCTGTGAGTCCCCATCCACTGGACACTAAGTACTGTTGTTCTGTTGTATGTCAGTAATGTCACTGTGACATCATATTTTCCTGCAGCAATGCCACTAACACACATTCCAGTGTTTATTGTACTTGGCAGATAGTAGGGTCCCGGTCTCAGAGTGCTACAGCAGCTCTTACCATATATAGACATACAGTATTTTGGCAAATCCCTGGAGCAATACAAATCCAGGGCTCTATCAAATTTTTACTGAAATCACCTGCTGGCAGAGGAAGGTTGATGTTGATTTTGTGTCTAAATATTGCACAAATCGATCCTGTGTACGCCACAATAAGCAAGTTACTCATTTGTAAACAGCATGTGTGCAGCATACTCACTGAACAAAATGACAGCTTAAGCTTCACATTTTCCTAATTCTATAGTCCTCCTTCCTCTTGTATGACTACAAAATTTAAATTATATTATTGTCGTACATTTCAAAATATCACCCTACATTAGCTCTGTGTGTGTGTGTGTGTGTGTGTGTGTTCACGAAAACAATGTTGTATTAATTGTAAACAGTGTGATTGTTGGGTCCCATGCCATAAGAAACATTTGCTCCTATACCACTTGATTTCAGCTTCTACACCAATATTAATTTCCTTGAGTATACATACAATATAATGGGCACATGCTTACATTAGGCATGCCTCTGAGACTCACACTTCCTCTACCATCATCATACCATGGGAGTATGTAGCATAATGATAGCCAGTTGTAGAATGACTATAGAGTTTGGGAGCGATTATGACTACAGTTGTAAAGTGGTAGCTAGGGCATGCATGATTTAATGTAAATAGCTTAATGTAAAGCGCTTCTTAGTATGGAAAAGCAACATACAACATACAACATGTGATGCTGTTGCTCAATAATACATCAACATGTGCAGGCATTAGATATTCAGGTTAAGGAAAGGCCACGTGTAAATAGTTAACCAGGTTTTATGCAACAAGGTGATTTAGTGAATACGTGTAATGAAGGAAAGGAAGTAGCTGGGAATTTAGAGAGAAAAGGTGAAAAAAAAACTGAATGAATGAAGGAAACAGGACAAGATAAAGGAAATCACAAAAGAGGGAAGAAATACTGCAAAAAATACATTAAGAAAGGACTATAAATGAACATGTGTGATGGATGGAAAGAGAAAGAAAGGTGTTAGATAAAGGAAGTGGGGGGAGGAATGAGATATAAAGGAGAGAGGGATGAGAATGGTGAAACAGGCAACTGTAATTATAGCAATATTTATGTTTTACAGTAACTGCACAGAGAGGTAACTGCAGTGACACACAGCAGTCACCATGCTACAACACATGTTCCCTCTTAACCTCTAACAGTCCCTTGTGAACTCCTGGATGATACATTACAAAGTGCACTTGACCTAGATCTGTGTGAGTGTGTGTGTGTGTTGTCCCAAATACAGGCCACGAGGGTGTGGTTAATATAGGATGACTAGAAGGTTATGTCAACATTCTGTCTATTGATTTCTCCTCAGGCTCTCTCTCTCTCACTAACCTTTTCACTTACATCCTTTTTAGCCTCCATCACGTGTTTGTCTGATCTCTTTCCTCCTCCTCTCCTCTCCTCTCCTCTCCTCTCCTCTCCTCTCCTCTCCCTGTTCATAAACAAAACATGTACTGAAATACACACAAACCATAGAACCAGCATCAGTGCCTGCACATTCTAAGCTGAGTGAAATTGGCAGTTCATGAGTTTATCAGAGTGTAAATGTGCCAATAATTAAAATAATTGTCAAATAAATATGTAATCCTGTTATCACTCCCCCTTAATTAAACTGATTTGATTATTGAATTAACAGTCATTAGCTGTAAACGTCTTGGAGATGAATCTGCGTGTGTGAATGTGTGTTTATATGTGTTACATGACAAATCAAATGACAACCATTTAGGTGGGATGTGTGACTATGCGTATGTGTGTAAAATTAATCAGAAAGCCTGAGTGAGAATCCCATCAAAAAGGGCAATTCCCATGAATTGACACTGTTCAGTCATAAATTTAATGCTTTAAAAAAAAAAATAAAATCATAATTCATTCATTAAATATTCTTCTCCCTGTGATTCTTAATAATCCACTGAGTGGCCACCTTAACAGTTTCTACACACATAAACATCAGCCTATCTTTTTACATTGGTGTCTGCTGGTGCAGGTGGCATCTACTGTAAACAAGGCCCATTTAGTTATCCTGAGGGCAATTGATCATATCCCACCAATAAGTCCACCAAATTAAATGACAAAATACATTGTACGTGACTTACCTCCAGAAAATCACATGTAAGCAGGAGACAGGAGAACACTGTTTGTCTTGAAAAATGAATTATTGTTTGATTAGGTTCAGGAGAAAACGTGACTTGGTTGGGTTTTAGGGAAAGGTCATGGTTTAGGTTAAAATTACTACTTTGTTAAGGTGAGGGGACCTTTGTTGTCACTATCACAGTAATAATTACATGATTATGGGTCAGAAATGTCTGCAGTCTGTTACGAAACACCAACATTAACTGTCCGTAGGAAATAGGAAACGATGGAAACATGATACTGAGGAGGCTTTTTCATTTTTTAAGATTTCGGGTTTTAGCCAACAGAGAAACCTGTCATAGTCCACATACTGCAGCTATAGTACAAGGCCAAGTCTTGTTTAAGGAGACTTTGAAAGGGCCAAATTTTCGGTCTTTGGATTGTGGGACAGCTTCTCCCCGATGTCAAGCATCAGGACAGTTAACTAAAGGGTAGGGCTGACACTTCTTATTTGAAATGCATGGTAAAAAAAAAAGACCATTTGAAATAGTTTGCCTTATGGTCCAGCAGAGGCATAAAATGTACTACAATCTACATATATCTATGTACATGTTGCTGCCCTATTAAACATTCAATAAATTAAATAAATAATTAAATGATAAATAAAAATGAAGGAGGACACTTGAAAGCAAGGCCATGCCAAATGGATAATCACAACTCCAAAGCATTTAGCAGTGTGTGGTAGTATTTTGGACTCTTTGCCATTGTTTGCTAAATTACCATCAAAGATAAGACTATTTGCCAACTTTGAAAGAAGTGCTGCTTTGTTCTCCTTTCAACTCTCTCAACAATGACAATGAATCATAGATTGGATCTGCTGATGTATGGACAGGATATACAGTACATGAATTAGTTAGAGCAAATTATGTGCCAGTTCAAATTTGTTCTAAGTTGACTGAAAAAGTGATTGCCTAAAGGGATCTTTAAGGGAGAGGCTTTGTTTAATCATCTCATATATTTTATATAACAGCTATGAGCTCTTATTGAATTAGAACAGTAGACTCAGTGGGTGTGCATCAATCAGTCATCACTGCTTCCATTTTAAGACATTAGTATAATTACCATAAACAAGTGAGACCATCAGTGAGACAATAAGCAGCGTCTGGGTTTCTTTATGCCTTGAATTAGATGGAGTGGCGTGTTCTTCCATCCAGGCAGAGCTAATCGTTCAGTGGAGCAAAAGAGAAAACAAATGCACACAGTGGTTTTGGGGGAAGGGGGAGGAATGTGGCCACAGACGTCAGAACTTCTATTTCTATTGTTAAAGACATTCTGTTACAAAGAAATCTGACCTACCTACCTGCCTGCCTGCCTGCCTGCACACTAACCAGCGCTTTATCAGGAACGTCATACGTATTGTAAAACTGGGTAGGGCCTCCCTCTGCTCTCAGGACAGCATCAACTCTTTATGGCATGGATTTCTGATTTCTGATTTCTGCCAATCTCCTGTTCTACCACATCCCAAAGGTGATCTACTGAATTTGGATATGGTGACTGGGGAGGCCAGTGAAGTTCGCAGAACTCATTGTCATGTTCATGAAACCACTTTCTGTCACCTCCAGCCAGTCTAGATATTCTCCTCCATTAACAACACCTTTCTGTTCATAGAACTGCTGCTCACTGGATGTTCTTTGCACATTTTAGAGACGCTAGAGACTGTTGTGCGTGAAAATCCCAGAAGATCAGCAGTTTCAGATATATTCAAACCAGCAGGTCTAGCATCAACAATCTCTAAGTCACTGAGATCAAATTTTTTCTCCATTCTGAAGCTCCTAACCTCTTTCTGTGTGTGCTTTTATACATTTTACTCTTTATACATGACTGGTGATTTGGGATTATTGTGGAGATTGTACAGGGTGTTCCTAATAGGGAAGTGCTAGGTAGATGTATGTCTGTCTGTCGTTATACTGCAAGTACATTGGCATTTGAAACATTCCTTTGTCTGTCCTCTCATATCACTGTGTGCTTGCATGCATCTGGAGCTCTAAAACTATTACTCCAAGGTGTGATGAAGCGATCTTGACCTCTTCATCTCTGGGGAAAATATGATAATGGATGTGAAAAGAAGGACACAGAGTATTACGCAACAGCTCATCAGCAGGTCTTTTGGGATGTGTGTTTGTGATGCAAATGCCCTCAAAATGGTGGAGGTGGGGAGGGTCGGTTGTGGGGAAAACCAAAAAAAATAATTTTCTAAAAACAGGATGTGAAAACCTTGCTATTCTGCCCATGTTATGAAACAATTCAGTAATCATTTATTAAACAATTGAGGCCAAGGTAAAACATTTAGCTTTTTGCATTACCACTGCATTGGAAATTACGTGAGCTATGTTTAGAAATTGGTACGCCAACAAATAGTGAAGTGTTTAAAGTTAAAAACATTGAAATCACATGATATGGTGTTAATGAAACACTTCCAGATGTCATAGTTTGTGACTTAACATGCATGAAATATGACAGTTGTAATCCCATCCAGTGAATACAGTGCGTATCATGTAGTGGTGTTATTTGTGACATATTATGCTTATAAACTGTTAAAACCTGAACATATTTTTAAAAAAATAACCCCACATCTGCTAACACTCTGGAGCCTTTGAGATATTGCTAGACTTGTTAGGTACATGTTAATGAGCTTTCTCTGACCTAAAGAAGGGCTTTTTCCTGTAGGAGAGCTATGTTTGCATCATTTAGCAGGCTGACTATGCGCCATTCCTGTGATTTAAACACAGCGGGGTTTGGTGTGCGGTTGTGTTAATGTTCTGCCCGCGAAATATTGATGATATTATTGGGGGAGGGTCACTTAGACAAAACATTTGCTCATTTGTCTTCAGAAAAGTGAGAAGGTCGTCATACATAAGAAACTTACATTTAGTTTCAGGAGGATGGTTTCCTCTCCTTTATTTGAAAATACCTAAAATAATTAAGCTTGTGGACCAAATAGAAAAGGAAGTTTGATCCTATTAGGTGCCAGGTTTGCCAAATAGCAGTAATAATAGGTGTTGATGAAATTGTGGAGAGGATGTGTGTTCCCTTGTCTTACTTTTCCACAACAGTGAATCACTCTATAGACCACTCTAATTCACTCCCTGGGGTAGCAATTTGGTCGCATCATTCTCCAACCCTTGAATTGTATTGGGTATTTCAGCAAAAGAATTCCCTCTTCTTGTAGACCACTTACACTGTTTATCAATCTTCTTTTTTCTCTCCAATTATTGTATTAAATAGACTCTAGTGTTTTAACTTTGTTAGGAATTCTATTGTGCTGAATCAGAACATATAATAATGCATGTTATCATCTGGTAATTTCCCCTCATAAAACAGACCACAGATTCTTATCAATATTTGTTTTAAGTATCTTTTGAAAAACTCTAGCAAAACTTAAAGAGAACAGTTTAACACAACATTTCCTCATATTGTTTGAGAGGTAAAAGTAACATCTTTTCTAATGATCCCACGAATTGAGGTCATGTCATGAACATGACCTCAGAGCCTTATTTTTCTCTGTGCTACAGTGGGTAGATAATAGCAGTGGGGAGGCAGCCAGGGTAGCAGCTATCTGTGGTGCTCTCTCCTCACGAGCGTTTTACTTAACCGAGAAACAGCCTTCTCGGTTCATCACTGCTGTCATCAACTTTTTGTTCAAAATCTATGGGCCATCAGTCATCACCGTTATTTTTATGAGATGAATGATGCGGCTGTAAGCTACCATGCATGACATATTGACAAACCCATTGCAGTCCTTGTGGAGAAGAGCACTGTCATACAACAAAAGGCATGTGGTGAAGGGGTGAATGGAGCAATAAACATGCAGAGGAGGGAGAGGAGACACAGGAAAATGACGAAACAGATAACAGAGAGGAAAAAGAATGAAAAGAAAATTATATAAAGGGGTGTACTTGATATTGTGGCTCTATGGATGGCAGTGGATTGGCTATGTAAGTTTGAATGAAGAAATGCTTCTATCTCCCAAGTCATTCTCTAACTTCTCTTATGCAGGGAGGAGACAAACCACTTGGAGAATCTATGTAATGCCAAAGATGTTGTATGATCCCACCCCTCTAAATAGCCAACTGTGTGCTGAACCATGGAACATATCAAGCCAGTTGTGTTGTTGCACTGATGGATCCACACAGTTGACTTTTACGACCATTTGAATTGATGGTGGCAGCAGTTACAGATGGACTTTGAATAAGCACAGAAGAAGAAGATATCGAAACAAAAACTGGTGTGATTTGTCAGCCCTATTATATTGTATGTATTCAAACATCAGACATAAACTTGTAAAAGTGCTCTGATGGGATAAACTGATGGTGGTACATCACGGCACTGGGTTGAGCCATAAAAGGGGTGGGAACTGTGTTTAACCTGTAGAAAAAAGGCACTTTAAACAAAAAGCTACCTAGCTTTTTGAGCAATTTTAACAGATGTAACTGGTGATTCTACACATGCGATTTTTATATCCCAGTTACCATTGAAAGCGAAGTCATGGCCCTTTCCCTATTCATTTAAATAGGAGCCTGGTCCTGTTAGCCTGAAATAATTGGTAAAGGACATTGCCAAGATGGCTGCTGGGTGGTGAGACTTGCCTAGAAGGACTTTGCAATAACATTCTACTTGCTAGCCACTCAGTGTGCTGAATGTGCACAGGAGGGCCTGTCACACTTGCCTCCTTACTGTGTGACCTCACTGCTATTTCACTGGGGCGAAAAGAGCAGGAAGGGTTAGGATATGGCATGCAATTTTGGAAACCTCAGAGTTGACTTTATGAGTGACATTGAATGTTCTGCTAAAAAAACCCTGGGTTAAGAGTAATTGTTATATTGTTTTGTCTTAGGGAAAAGATTTTTACCTTTAGCTACCATGCCAATGAGCCAACTTGCAGTCTAATGGTAATTACACAGCTCATGCTTGTTAGCAAGAATTAATGTTATAAATAGTAACCCAGAAAGAGATGACACCAATTTAAATACAACATTTTGTTAAGATTGAATTTGAGATAATGCTGGTTTCCTTTTGCTAAATATTTTAATGATCTAGTTCTCTTCACCTCTTGATACACTTATTTTATGTATTATAAACTTAAATCTAAACTGTCTACAGTTTCAAGAAAATCATTGTTTTCTGGTACGCCTTTCAGGAGATGCACATCAGTTACTTAGTAGTTTCAGAGCCTATGGACTTTTAACACAGAAGACGTAGCCATTACAGCCATTGTAGTCCTTTTTAAATAACTTGATTAACATGCATTTATGCTATTTCTTTTGAGCAATGTGAAATCCTATACTCAAAGGGATCACCAACACTCAAGTAATCAATAGCATAATCATCCTCCATCTCTTGCATTTTAAATTAATTATATGATAAGAACACAATGACTGTAGTAAATATTGTATACTGCGGATCCCCAATGAAATACATTAGTGTTTCTGTTTGTACAGTAGTGACTGATAATCCCATAAAATGTTTTTAACCCATGGCCCTGCATTCATGATGTCATGCTGGCTGTCATAGTCAATCCCTCATTTGGAGAAATAAATTAGACATTACCACTGATGGAGCTTTCTGTAGTCAATTTTCCATTTTCATCCTTTTCTTCCTTTAGAAAAATGTTCCCAGTAGTAATGATAATCACACATTATGTTCTGGACAGATGACAATGACTGAGACATGATAGTGACAAATGCAGACAGCCAGATATGGAAGGCAATTTGTCATTATGAAAACATGTTCTTTCACCAGCTTCTGGGGCATATTTCTAGATTTTCCTTCTTGTTCATATAACAAAGACATCACCATCATTACTATAGAAAATCATACAGATACTTTATATACAGTACCTGAGAGTTTTTCATGCTGAAAGAAGAAAACCACTGGAACCGTCTCCACAGATTGGAGGCAGAATTAAGTAATACACTGGGGGGAAAAGTAGAAATCATGTTTAAGTTCTTTGGACTCATCTGTCGCTTTCACTTACATATAGTCTAAACATTTGGACCAAAGTCCTGTAGAGCTGCTCATCCATACAAAGTGACCAAAAAGACTAGAAGACTAGCAGAGTAGTTTTGACCCAAAGTTCAGTCTGAGAGAACTGTGGCTTAGATTAATTTCTGCAGGACATCTCCCCATAGTGCAACTCATCATTGTTTAATGATAGCAGAAATGGAAGTAGCCACATATAGCTCAATACTTAAGGAATTCCTTTCAGCAGAGTCAGACCCTAGATTTCCAGAGCTAAATACAAGTGTAATGAAATTAAGAGTGTAAAAGCCACTGACTGGCTGAGCCATATCCAGCCCTGAACTCTTGAAAAGTTAGGAAATTACTTGAAAATAATACTGCAAATATGCTCCCCAAACCTCTAATCCAAGCTTGTGAGATCTGGAGGCAATAAAACTGAGATGTGCCAAGTTAATACAGATATATCCAAGAGGAGTTAAAATGCCAAATCACTGATAGATGTCTCTTTACTTTTTATATACTTTTTCAATAAATGTCTAGAAACCTATGAAAACACTTCAAACAATCATTACTTGTCATTATGGGGTATTTTTTGTCTACATTATACAACAAACCTAAAACATATCTGCAGCTCTGTAACAGGTCAGAACAAGCTGAGATCATTTCTAAATTAACAGTGTTCTGAACTTACTCACACCTTGTGTTTGATTTAGTCTGTCTCTGTCATCTTTTTCCTAGTAAAACCAGGCTGAGAGTAACAGCTGCATACCACAGATGTTTAGTACTGTTTGTCAGTGAATCGTTTTAACTGCGATTACCCAAAAGACATGTTACAATGCAAGCAGATAACTAGTAGAGGGAAAGAGATACATCAAGATATAGAGAGTGACCGTAGGTTTAGAGCTTTTGGTATGAGGAAAGGAGAAGGGTGCACCGAGTGCAAGGCTACCACCACCTAGAGAAGGAGGGGGGCACTGTCTGGCTATAAGAAACGGAAAGACATTTAGAGAGGGAGAGAGGCAGAAAGACTGAGATAAGTTCAGCGCCACGGACAGCGCACCGGAGCGCTGGAGAGGAGAAATCAGTTCAGTGGATTTGAGCTGCGCTCAGTCATGCCTCCTTGAACTACTGGGGCTGATACTGTACCATACAGATGCACCCAGTCGTCTCGTCCTGTGCAGGTGGAGACACGGCTGTTGTTGTTGTTGTTTTTTGTCTTAGTCAGGATTCGCAAAATAAGGAGGCGAGATAGCTGCAGAGAGAAGTGCGTTCCGCTTCCAAGTACAGGCCAGCCTGTTTGACGGCGCGATCCTTACATCATCTCTTTATTGGAGAGAGAGAGGGAGAGAGGGAGTCAGAGAGACATACATAAAGAGATACAAGAGAGGGAGAGAGAGAGAGAGAGGGGGGGGGAGCGATAGAGAGAGTCCGTGCAGCCAGGCTCCTCTGCCAGTCCTCAACTGCGAAGCGAGTCTGACGGACCGACTGGCGTTACCATCACCCGGCTGTTTTTTTTTTCCCTGAGTGTTTTCTCTCCCTCTCCCGTTCTGCTGCGTCCACACCGGCCGTGAAGATGCACCGGCACCGTCCTGCCCAGGGATTGACGTTGTTATTGCCGGTCGCTTTTTGGATTTTCTGCCATGTCAACGGTGTGCACGGAGCTTTGCCAACAACCCGTAAGTTGTTATTTTAGATTTTTGGACGTGTCTCAAAGCGCTGAGCGGGTGAGACTGAATACGGATGGGAAGCAGAGCGAGCCTGCATCTGGAGCAGAGCAGTATAGAGGCAGGGACAGTGCTTTTACCGGCGGGGCTGCAGGTATCCCCACGGCGGTGCCAGCCGGGGTTCTCCAGAGCTTAAGAGCCAGGCGGCAAAAGGGAAAGGGGAGTTAGGGAGAGGGAGCGGGCTTACCTTCTGAGTAAGACCTACACGTGTTAACTCTTCAGGATCTTAGGTTCATTGATTTTAGTGCCCGGGATTTTCTGCCCGTTGGGTGGTTCTGATCACGGGATTTCAGTGCCTTCAGAAAGTGCTGGATTACCCAATGACATTTCAACGTGCCAGTTGTGGTTTGCTGTTTCTGTGCAGTCTCAATCCTGGGGCAGAGTGTATTTGAGAGACGAAAAGTTTGACATCATTTCACAAATGTTAGGTCATTTCTTTTTTACAGCTCTTTAGGGATTTTTTGGATTAGCGTTATATAAGAACGTTGCATCTGTTTTCAGACCATTGCACTGCATTTGCCCCCTCAGAAATCCAAATGCAGAGGTTTTGTTAAATCTCCAGATTTTCAGGGGGTTATGGTGTAGTGGACTCTGTGGAAGCTGAATCTTACCTGTCAGTGACCCAGAGGCAAATTGAAGATGTATTTAATTTCAGCCTATTTTGCATGTGTAGTCTGTTCATGCAATTTGAATTTTGATGAGTTTCTCCGTAAGTGCCAGGTCTGGGCCCATTTTAGCCAACAATTATTTAGCCAACGGTCACTGAAAAACTTGGAGGCAACTTCTGTAGCTCAAAGGTGACCATACCTGAAATACAGAGGATGGATTTTATTGTGTGGTTCAAGCCCCATTCTTTATAGTTTAAACCAGGGGATTATCCTTTTTTGGCTGTTAACTAGTTACAACCTGTAATTTTAGTGCTGAGAGTTTGTGTACACATTTCCTGACATTGCACATTTTTGCAGTACATCACTATAGTACCGTAATATCCTCAATGACATATTCCCAGGGATTCGGGGTTTTTACTGTAGGCATATATTGTACAGGATTAATCGTAGTTATTTCGTTCTAGTGGCGTTTTCCTTGGTATATTCTGAAACCTACCAGCAGTCTCACATTTTAAGCCAAACGTGCAATTATTGGTCCTATCCATCTTGAAAAGGCTCTGTTATGTTTGGCTCTTTATTTTACTGAAATCATCCACACCTGGCTTGGTGTCATTCCGATCTTGCTGACGGTGACTGAGCCGACTCTGAGGGTTCAGTGTGACTGATTCCCCCGGTGATGGCCAGGTCTTCATGAATGTGTCCGGGGATGCGCCTCATTAATCATCCCGTAGGACAGACAACGGCGAAGAGACGCCAGGAGTCGTGTGTGTGTGCATGCGAGTGCGCGTGAAGCAGTGTTTGTAAGTGCGTCTGCCAGAAGCGAAAAGAGACAGGGAGAGTTAGAGGAGATGGACAGTGCGTTTTTCTTTTTCAAAGCCAGTGCTCATAAAAGCGACCTCACAGCGACTAGATGTCATAGTGGCAACACGTTATTTATAAAACTGTATTGATTTCCTTTATGGAAATACTCAGTCCTCTTGCAGCTCTCAATTGGCAGGTCTCACTGGGTCAGCCTCCAGTGTCCCTGGAGCAAGAGGACATTCATTGTCGTGTTAAAGGACACTTCAGCTGTGGGCTTGAGCAAGGCTGAAAGACTTGTCATGAATGAAATTTATATTGTATAGACCTGTTGAATTTTTCAAGCTAAAGAGTCAATCTAAATTATTTCTTATTATATAAATGTTCTCGCATAAATTTATGCTATGCAAAATTTCAGGTTATTTTGCAAAATTATAAGCCCCATAAGTATTTTTAAGTAATAGCACAAGAACCAAAATTAGGAAGAAAAGGTCACTGTAAACTTCATATTAGGTATGTCTTGAACTCATCAATAGTGAGCTAAAATGTATTTGTGTATACGCATATACGATACAGACTTTAAACCACATTTTTAATAAAAATCCAACATAAATGTTTTTGGGCACTATCCATAGTATTTTGAAATATGTTGCATTACAAAACGTAAGAGAAAATATGACACAAGGGAAATATCCATATGTGTGGAGAAGGATCAGGGTAGGATTTTTAAGGAGGCAAGCAGTGTGTGCGCATGTGTGTGAGAGACAGAGAGAGAGAGTCACAGAAACGGAATGTTGAATCGGACCAGGAGTGCTGACTTTATCCCTCCTCAGGGACTATATGTGAAACACCCGGGGGAACAGACAATGTCATTGTGACCAATGGTCTGAGGCATGGACTAAAAAAGATTAACATTTCCATCCTACCGGAGCAAACACACTCACACATTAAAAGTCAATGGGCTAGTTGACCCACCTACTGTGTGGAGTCTCCCAAGTGCACACTGAAAATGCTGAGGCATGTGTACTAATGTCAATGTAAAGCGAATGAGAGAGCAGTAAAGAGATTTATATATGTGTTTTGTTCTTTTGTATATGGATTTGTGTGCATGTTCATTTACTGTATATGTTCATGCATGCATGGTTCCACAAATGATGTATGTTGAGCACTAATCCAGGGATTTTCTCCTATGCCACGCTTAGAAATACAAACTCACAAAGGTGCATACACAACCACAGATGCTCACACAACTGAAGAAAAGTAGATTGTCTTTGTCCTTGTTGTTCCTCAGCTGCATATTCTAATGAGTTGTCACTGTACAGTATGTAAATTTGTTATTGTTGTAACTTGTCTGAGGTCTCTCACCACCTACCATGATGTCTCATAATCATTGGGACATTCATTTTCTCATTAGCAATTCAAATTTAACATGTTTCTCTGATTAAGATGGTTCACACAGAAAATTTCAGACAGGAATATCAGCTCAGTGCATATAATGTATTGATGTGTGATGCACTGTAGTCAAAATATTTTTGTATTATTTTGTTTGTGCAGATATCTGGCTCAGTTTACTTTAACCTCATTGTTTGAAACAACAAATCTTTTCTTTGCTGTTTATCACTCCCCATGTTAAGGATAAAGGATTCAAATTTTTAACATTCCCAGAACCAGTGTGTGAAAAGTAAAGGATGTGCCTTTAAGTCACTGTGTTAGTGACACTGTAGGTGGCTAAATGGGATGCCCCTAGAGCTTGTCTGATATAGAATCAGATTAGCCTTTTCTCATCTCATTAAGCATGCCAGGCCATTTGACATAGACATCAGTCTGGTTGCACCTCCAGGGCCACACAGGACAAGGCAGGGTTTCCTGTTCTTCAATATTATGCATTTCATACCATGTAAAATAAAATGAAGATATTTAGCTGCATCCTGCTGCCAACACAGATCCCCTTAGGTAAGTTTGAAGCATTTATAATTGTTATTATTATAGTGTGAGTGTGTGTGAGTCTAGTATACTTTTGAGGCCCTACAGCCAAATGCTGGATCCCAGGGTTAAGACTTGGTTTTAGGATTACTGTTAGAAGTAGGTTTAGGATAGAGTCAAGGTTAGAGCAAGGTTTAGGGGTAGGCATTCAGTTGTGATTGTTAAGGTTAAGGGCTATGTCAATGTTGGGTCCCCACAAGGATAGGTCTACATGGACATGTGTGTGGCAGTGTGTTTGTATGTGTGATGGCTCCCATTAGGAGGTGGTAATAATAGGATTAAGGCTGGAGGAAGCAGACTGGTTTGGGTCAGATTAGATCAGATCAATGCTTGGTGTTTAGCTATGTTTGGCCCCAGTGTATTTATATGTGTGCACCAGCCTGTGTTTTGGGCGTGTGCGTGTGTCCACATTAGTGGATTTATCGTGCATTGAAGCAAGTGAGTCAGAGCAAGGAAACGAGGTGGAGCTGTTAATTGCACTGCCATTTCTCTCTTCCGCCCTGTCCTCCTCTGTCCAAATTGCCCTCTTCCTCTTGCTTTTTTTATCTATTGTTTCTTTGCACTTCCTCTATTTTCACTGAAATCCCCCTCCACCTCTTTTTTCATTCTGTCTAGCTCTTGCTACTGCGCTTTCCACCTGTCTTTTTGACTTTTTTAAAATAAAAGATCCAATCAAAAAAACCTTTGGTGTCCTGCTTGCATCCTTTCAACTTTCTCATCTATAACCACGCCTCATGATTTTTTTCACTCATTCCTACTTTCTCCCGCTTAGTCCACTGATTCCCTAGTTTTTCTCATTTCATTCAGTTTTTTATAGCTCTAGCCTCCTGCCCTTTTTTTGTCCTAAGTATCTCTAATTCTTTCTATCCCTTCTTGGCTTCCCTCAGTGGTTTTATCATCTGGCCATAATCACTTTCCTCTTTCCTTGTATTTTCTTCTTGTCCTTTTTCATCCACCCAATCTCTCTCCTCACAATCTGTCCCCTTCCCTCTCCACTCCTGATTACAAATATGCTTGATAAAAAAAAAAAGTCCCCACTAGCCACTTTTCAAGGGAGTAATGTGATGCGTCTGCTTGTGCGTGCTCTTGCAAACTCTCAGAGCAGCACCTACTGTGTGTGTGTGTACGTGTGTGTGTGCCAGTGTGAGTGTGCATGTCTGTGCAACAACCAGACTGTCATGGACTGCAGCCAAACACACACAGCCACACTGCATTCTCCTTTTTTGGTCTCATACAGTTCTTAAATTTTGCTTGCCCCATCAGTGTATGAATATTTTACCCCACTAAAACTTGTATTCATGGCACTGCTTTTGAGAGAAAAATACTTGACCTATATTTCCAAAAGCACTTTATTTTCATAGCAAGGAATCACAGTTGTTTAATTTCACAGCAGACCATAATAAATGGATATGAAGTTGACTTGACAACTTGCCTGGTAACACTTGATGAAAATATAACACAGTAGGTAACTGAAAGCCTTCACCAACCACCTGCCAGTTAATGTAATATATATTCTAACATGCACAAAGTAATAAATTGCCAAAACATTCATACCCATTTTTACAGTACATAGAGGCTTTTCACTGATTATTAATGTCATAGACTGCAGGCATAGCATATATATAATAGTAAGAAATACATTGTCATAGCCACCATGTTTTCTTTTTTCCTGTTCACGTTAAGCTTTATACTTTCAATATATCGGTCTCCTTGAAAAATTGAATTTTTTCTCTTGCAAGTGAATGCTGCTGTGAGGCTATCTATGTTTCATCTTGGGAGCAAGGCCACAGTGATACAAATGTACAGTGACAAGTCATGCAGCATAATTCCCTTAACAATGTCAGTAACGTAACATGCACACACTCTCCCTCATACACAGAGACCAACACCATGCAGCTCACACATAGACTACCGCTCTTTTTCTCTGTCCTCGGCTGTCCTCAGACACACACACTCACACACACAACCCTGCTCTGTTCATTGAATGACTTAACATGCATTAATTGAAAACCCAACCCATGCGTAATGGGGACTGTAGTACAGGTGCTTAATTGTGTAAATCTGCATCTGCAGGTACAAATATGAGATGCAAGTGTGTGTGTGCGTGCGTGTGTGTGTGCATGCATGTGCAAATATGTGGGATCTGAAAGTTATTCTAGTGGAATGTGTTCTCATTAGAACCTGTCAGAATCTGTCCACCTCATTAGACAAGGGTCTCTGAGATGGAGAGTGGGCTGGCAGGATAGAGGGAGGAAGAGAGAAAGACAAGAGAAGAGGCGGCATTTATCAGAAAAGAGAGAAGGATGAGGAGAGACAGCACAAGGAAAGATGGTCAGGAGCGAGAATTTTCTCTGACACCTTGTCATTCAATATTACTGTTGTTATTATAATCTGTAGCTATGCAGCCGTTACATTAGTCAGAGAATGGACCGGGCTATGTCACCTAATACTGCACTTCCCTTTGAAGATACCTTGTTTTTTTACAACTTGATTGATCATACTGTATAACACCCTTCATAATTACCTTTACAATCGGTGTGACTATCCACTTAAAATCCACTTACTGTACATCATCGTCATCATTATCATCATCAGCATCATCATTTTAACTATCTCTATGGAACCAGTATGAGCAGTATGGTCACAAAGTGTCCGGGGGATGCAGAAAGACATAAAATAAATAAATCAAAATAATTAAAAAACAAAAAAAACAAATTTATTTCAGTTCTTTTTTGTCAAAGAAGGTTGTAACATATATAGAAGGTGATACTCTGCTAAGCATAGATCTTCTTGAGCTGTAACTTAGGGCTAGACCTCAGTGAGCCTTAAAAGCCTAGCTTTGCAAAGCTAGCTGAAATCTCAAGAGCTCAGTTTTTGCTACAAGATTTTAGTTTGGAAATCCACTTAGTGCCATTTGAGACAGGCAGGTGAACCTGCCCCATTAACATACTATGTAGAGTTTATTACTAAACCAATTTTACTGGATAATGTAGGACAAAATTGTTGTGACCTTTTCCAAAGTAATCATCAGGTATTCCCATGTTTGTCCATTTTTAATCTTTTCTGTATCAGCTGGGGAGACACTAGACTTGAGATTGGTGCTGAGTATATGTGTAAGAAAACTTGACAGAGTAATCTGTATATAGTTCTGAAATACTCCAGTTCAGTTTTCCAGTTGATTTTGCTGTGAGCTTACAATAGACTAAGGGATTTCCAAATACTGTACAGAATGAGGTTGAAATCTTGTTTGTTTTAGCCTTGAATGTACCTGTTAAATCACTAAGTAGGAGCTAGTAGTTAGGGTACAACAACTGGCCTTAGATTGATCTTGGGAGAATGCCAGAGTTGAGCTGCAACAGGGTGAAGAAAGTGTTAGAAAGAGCAGTTAAAAGCAGTGTACTGTAAGTGAACCTGACCCATATCCCATCAGTGTCAAAACAACAGTGTCAAAAGTAGCACCTCTGTCAGCAGCCGGGAGAAGGTTTAGACATACTGAATAGAGCAGTGTTATACCCCTTGTACATGCTCTTGAACTACTGCCAATGCTGGAGCGGTCATCAGTGTAAATGTTTTTTTTTTTGTCCAGCAACCAAAGAGGAGATGCTAGAGCAGTTTTGATTGTTACTGATAAAAACTATAGAATTTATAAAAAAATTTACAGCATGTTTTAATTACATTGTCATTGCCTCAGTACATTTTGCATTGTATGCCTCTCAGCAGTTTTAAAGCAGAGCCTCTCAACGGTCATTGGTTCATTATGTATATTAACTTCCTGGTTTGTTGACTGAACTGCACTCACTTTGAGTCCCCCCTGCTATGTTGAGGCAGTAAACCCCTCTGTGGTCTGTTCTGAGATTGTTCTCCAGAACTGTTTGTTTATTTGTTTTTTTCATATATTTTGTGCTTTGTGTTTGCTTCAAGTCCAAACAGCGTCCTTCTGGTACATATAATTAACTTGTGCACTATTATTAAGGAAGTATAATAATTTTGGTAATCATTAATTTGACCTTTGAGCTAATTTAGCATGACTGACCTTCTAGAAAGCAAGAGTGACCTATAGTAACATACCAAGAAAAAAATCAAAGGATAATGATAAAAGAAAAACACAGGTACCCCAGACATTAAAAATATGTAAGCCTGATCATAAAAACCATGTGATAATCTAAACTGCACAGATGTTATTGTGTCATAATGTGAACTGTGAAACTGTAGTATTTGCCCATTGCTCCACATAAACCACTGTCTTTAAATAATGTCAAAGTTTTAGTAAATGAGGAAAAACATGTTTTTCTTTGCTATAAGTGTGATATTAAAGTATCAATTTGTCACAAATGTCCAACGTGACAGAAGGAGTGATGTTTTTGCAGGACATCAATGATAGCCTAAATTTTCGAAACCACTGATTAATCATACATGCATTATTTAGTAATGGTGAGTACATTACATAGTGAGTCAAGATTTAATGAGACCTTGAGCTAATTACATTAATTAATTAGTTATTGCTTATGTAAAAATAATTAGCATACATTACAAAGTCATTAGCCAAGAGTTCCTTAGTGATTTTAGTGAAAAGCTGTAATTCTTGAATTAAATAAAGTTGCATTGAGGGTATTGTCACTGGAGAATGAAACTGTTGCTTTTGCTTGCCTCCTTTCCTTTGAGTTTAACCTATATTCTGCAACATTAACCCTTTGATCTGCACAGGGCTGATGGGTAACATGATGAATCCAGGGATTACACATTAAACACCACAGCACAACATCTGTTCAGTTGTCTCCCTTAACCACATACACAGCTTCAGTGACGTTGAGACTCAACATTTCTACGTCTTCCACTCCCCACCTTTTTGTCACATACAGTAGTAGCATAGTGTGTGTATATGTGTATAAGAGACTGAGTGTGTGTGTTTGTCAGACCGTGCATGTACGTACATGTGCATTTGCACAAGTCCACTTCTGTCATAATGGATGTTGGAAATCTAGCCACTAGCTCATGTGGAAGAGTGCTGTGGAAAAGGGCATTGTGCCGCTGCTAAGACAAATGTTGTTATTACTCTCAGCCTTTGCATTCAATTTGTTTCTTAAGCCGCTTGAATACCCAATTTACAGGCCAAGATTAAGTGAATTAATCTTTGGGCTACTTCCATTGAAGAAACATTCCTCCTTTTTCTCTTTAAGACTCAGAGGAAAAATACAGAGGCAGAATGGGAATATACTATAGTCAGCCAGTCACAACATAACTTCTGTGTTTCTCTGTGTGTGTGTGTGTGTGTGTGTGTGTGTGTGTCTGTATATCTGTGTGTCTGTGGACTGACTCAGCCAGAAAGAAACAGTGGTTAAAGTGCACAGTAATTGGAATGTCAAACAGGCCTGGTGTCCTCCAGTCTTGGAACAACCTCTAGCAGGATTGTCACAAGCACCAGGATTCCCACAATAGTGAGTGTGTGTCTGCATGTGTGCGCATTTGTGTGTATATGTAGTTTTTCTTGTGTGCTTTCAGTACATGTGAAGAAAATCAGTTTGCACACAGTGTATACTGCAAATCATTTGGACTGTGACTGTGTTTCTGTGTGTGTGTATTTGTGTGTACTTGCATCTTGTATGAAATCAAGTTTGAGTTTTACACCTTGGAAGTAAGGAAATTTTGGTAAAAAGGGAGATTTGGTCTGTCATAACTTTCTTACACATCTTCAAAGGCTCTGTTTGAGGGTTAAGGGTTGGGGGTTAAGCATTTAGTTTTGATGGTTTAGTGTCCATACAAAGATATATGTACAGTTGTGTGTGTGTGTATGTGTGTGTGGGTGGGTGGGTAGCAAAGAGGCACTTCAGGTAATCACACGCTTGTATGTGTCAGTGTGTATTTTTGTGTATAGCAGAGGGAAGGTGTGTGTGTGTTTGTGTGAGTAGATGTGAATGCTTGTGTGATTTAAAAAAAAAAGGCCTTGTGTGTGTGCAAGATGGAGTAAAAAAGAGAGTTGAAGCTAGATGTGGATGTGGTTCATTAGCTCTGGTTCAAGGTGCTGTTACAGTGTGAGCAAAGATTAGTCAGACAGGGGTCACTGCTTCCTCTTTATACCTTTCTTTCACCTGCCTTCTCTCTGCCTTCTTATATATTTTTCTCTCACTGTGGCTTTCTGTGTCTTTTTCTCCCTCTCTTGGTCCTCATCTGTCTTTGTCGATGTGCTCATCTCTCTCCTGCCCTCATTTCTCTTTCGTCTCTTAGACTGTTTTGTTCACTCAGGTTGCCCCTTACTCTTACTCACTTCATTCTTCTTTTTCTCTATTTAATGCCACATTGTCTCTGTCTTTTTACACATTGCTCACCCGTTCATATCTTGGTCATTTAACTTTCCTCTTGATTTCTTCATTTCTCCTCTTTATCTTGCTGTGTGTATGTCTCACCTCTCTCTCAAACTGTCTATATTATCAGGTAAGAGCATTGACACAACATTTATATTTACTTGACAAAAGCAGCAAGCCTTGGTTTGGTAACCATCTCACCAGTGCTGGGTGTACAGCTCTTCTCAGACTATGTTTGCTTGTCAAGGTGCTTAACACCAGTTCTGTGCCAGTTTTGTGGGGACATAAAACATTTGGGTAGTTTCCTTCATCATAGCTTAAGTCTTTCATCAAATTCCATCTCAGAAATCCTAAACCTTATTGCATGATGGAATGTTATCATAAAGACAGAGTTGGATATCTCTGTGAGAAATCAATAACAGGTGCTACAGATCAGCTAAGCAAATGGCACAATTATACAGCAGGCTACTTAACCAAGTTATAATGGGTGTCTGCTTAGAGGAATCAGAGATTCATTTGAGGTTTGTGGTCTTAAAAAATGCCTCTGACTCTCTTCCTCTGTAAATAACTGCCACTAATTAGTATCAGTATTGCTTGCATATTGGTTTCAAGACATTGGTCAATTATATAGACATACATACTTAACTTTCCTTGATCCCTCTTTCAATTCCCTCTCGCTCTTTAACAAGCAACTGGTTGTATTTGCAAAGAGTAGTTCTCCGAGTAATATTCTTGTG
Source organism: Lates japonicus (assembly GCA_033238685.1). Classification (NCBI taxonomy): domain Eukaryota; kingdom Metazoa; phylum Chordata; class Actinopteri; family Centropomidae; genus Lates; species Lates japonicus. Next base: position 89,161 of record BRZM01000943.1, read on the forward strand.
CTTCTTGCATTTAATTAGTCAGTGATTTCCAGTGCTTCAGACTCTATCTCTGTAGGTCATGGCTCAATGAAATGTGTGACAGCTGCTTGAACCCTTTTAGAGTAGTAATGTGGCCAGTGAACCAATACATGAACCAGATTATGCTTATGAGAAATAGAGTAATGTTCTTGAAAGGTTTTAGGTTACTTAGAAATGTTTCTGTATTGCAATATGGACTACCCCTCCTCCCACATGCAGTGTAGTCTGCTAATATGCTCTCCAGCAATGATTTGGGTTAATCCTGACCTTTTGGGAAAGAGGTCAAATTACTAATTAATATATGCTGTGTGAGTTTATTAACAATGGGCTCCATTTAGAACTGCTGAAACTGCCACAAAGACAATATTAAAGACAGAAGCCCAGCAGTAGATTAGAGTCAGGTCAATCCTTTAGCAGCTCAGTTGATTAATTTGGAATTTCATTAATTCCCCATTAAACTGTTGGTTAATGAGCACTCACCATTAAAATTCACAGTATGTCTCACATTTTCAAACTGTGAACCTAAGTGGCAATATTTGGGAATTTGTTTTAATAGACTAAACTATACCACAAAAGGAAGACGCCTCTCACTGAAACTTACCTGTGCTGATCCATGTGCAGTGCTGCCAAGCTGTCTGCCACCAGAGAGATTGCCTCAATTGCCAGCTCTATCACACTAAGGTGCTCACTGCCCACCTTTTTGGGGCCCCTGAGGTCAAATGTCCCCGTTTGTCACTCCTACAGCTGGTACTTGATAACGCATCTTCCACTCTGTGACATCAGCTCCAGTGACTTCTTCACCACAACCACCTGTTCATGCACACATAAGCTCAGGTTGTCGATTACTCAGCTCTGCTGCATCCAATCAGTTCATGTCAGCACAAACTTTCTGCCTAAAATTCAATCCTCAGCTTTCCATGTACAGTGGAAACCCAGAAAATGAGCAGCCTGAGGTTTTAATTGTTGGAGACTTTATCATTAGATTTGTAAAACTCGCTGGAGCTATTACATACTGTCTTTCAGGAGGCAAGACAATTTATTTTATAGAATTAATTCCAGCTCTCCTTGACATTCACCCCTCTATCCATTCTATGATAGTTCATGTCAGCACAAATGACATATCCAGGCAATCAATTAATTTCCAATATGAACTTGCGCTTATGGCCTCCAGAGTTGAAAGTCTGGGAGTTGTGTCCTCTTGGGCCCCATCCCCACTACACTACTTTTGCCATCTTTTTAGTCTGTAGCGTTGAATGCAAAATTTTACAACTGCTGTTTTATTAGTAATTTTGATTCCTTCTGGACCAAGTGGGATCTTTTTTTAAATGATTGTTTGCATCCTAACAGGGAAAGAACAGGAAAACAAATTTCCAATTTAATTGATTGTATTGCTTTTAGCCATAACTGATGACTTAACCAGCAAGACCATGCCCAGGATCCTGGCTCTAGACTTTTTGTCCTGTCCCTCACAGTGTGGGTCCTGCTTCTGGTGCTGGTTTTAGTTCTCACACTAATTCCTTCATTCCTGTCGGAATCTCTGAACATCAGCGTGTAAAACCAAAATTCTAAACCCTCATTGAGTCATGCCCTCTAGAAGTCTTATTCTAGTTTTATTTTTAAAAATACATTGCTCATTTTATGTGTTTTAATCTACAGATCTCCTAGATTTAGCTCTGGTTTTATTCAGGAATTTTCAGACCATTCAGTTATTAATATACATGTTTGTACTTCTGGTTTTATCAAACTTTTAAAATCTTTTAATCTAACTCAGTATTTCAAGCATCTCAGCCATCACAGAGAGCATACACTCAACCTTTTGCTCTTCCATGTTCTCAGTGTAGAAGATGTGAATGTGCCATCTCTGTTCACAAAGCAGTGCTCTTCCAGGTACCATTTCTCTCTCCTGACCCTACACCTGCACACTCTTATCCCTTAAATTCACTCTCTGTTCCTTGTTTATGTCAAGCCTCTAATGCCTCTGACACTTTTTTAGTGCTTATGACCATCAGGGCCACACACAAGAGCAACTTGTCAGGTATTAATAGCCCTTGCACAAATATTTTAGACTCCATTGTTCAGATACAGAAGTTAAAATCCTCTTTGCTATATTGTTTACAGTTAGCAGTGTACATTCAAAATGCAAGGAACTCTTATTTTTGCAGCTTACTACAGCAACTGCACAGGGTCATAATCCCAGAACTCTCTTGAAAACTATAAACTCTTTGTTTGGTTCCCCACTTAGCCTCCCCCAAGAGATGTGAGAGTTTACTTCCTTATTTTTATAACAAGATGGTGGCACGTCGGCAGCACATTAAGACTGAATTCAGAGGGTTTGGTTCCGAGTCCCGGCCCATTTTCAGCACCAACTCACTTTGGTGAAATGTCTCTGTCAGCCCTGGAATGCACTGTTGCACTTTCAAAATCATCCACCTGCCCTTCAGAATGCATTCCCACTTGGTTTTGAAAGCAGCATTTTAGACGGTTTGTTCCAGATATGTTAGCCATTGTTAACTGCTCTTTGTTTCACTGGTATCTTTCCCTCCAATTTCTATTCTCAGTCCCCTTTTGTTTACTGTAAACATGCAGATTTTCTTTGCTATATATTAATGATATGCAAATGTATGTTTCGATAAGGCCTGGTACTACTATCATGCCCTGCCTTGATGAAATTAAGTACTGGACATCTAATAATTCCCTGCATTTGAATGAGTCTAAGTCAGAAGTAAGTAGAATTACACCACCTGACCCCAGCATTATCAGCAATAACAATGTCTGGTCTTTTCTTGTGTCTTATCTAATAAAATGTTTTTTAAAAAAGAGCCCTGTAACCTAGATGTTATTTTCTACCCCTTGTTGTCTTTTGATAATCAAGTGATTAAAGTTGTGCAATTCTACTTTGTACAACTGAGATATTTAACCAAGATCAGGTCATTCCTTTCATCTGCAGATCTAAAAAAGGTCATCCATGCTTTTATCTCCTCCAGACTGGACTATTGCATTTCCCTTTATTCTGGTACCAGCAGGCAAAACATAGAAAGATCACAGCTGATACAAAATGCTGCCATCAGGCTTTTAACATGTTCTGAGAAAAGTGACAACATCACACTAATCCTTGCTGCCCATTGCTGGTTATCTATGAGTTTCAGAATTGATTTTAAGATTTTATTGCTTGTTTTTAAAGCTTTGAATTGTCAAGCTCCTACCTATATCTGTGATCTACTAACTCCCTATAAGCCTGACTGCTGCTTGAGATCCTCTGCCAGGGCCCCTCTAATGGCTCCAAAACCTTGACTTGTCAGGTGACTGGGCCTTTGCTGTCTCAGCCATGGACCTCAAAGCCTGAGGATCTAAGAAAGGCAAACTCTTTTAAATCTCATCATAAAACTCACACTTATGGCTTTTTCTTAACTGATAATATTTGTTGTAATTATTTTAATTATTTATATTTAAATTTAGATTTCATTACTTAATAAAGGCTCATCCAGTCTGCTGGCATCTTTATCAGTTGTCTAGAGATGAAATGATGATGGTCAACATGGAGGGGATTACCTCATGGCTGATCACAGATCAGTTTCACCTCTTTAATCTGTGTCTGGGACGAATAGAGCTGCTGACTGAGTACATGGCAGAGTGTAACAAACACACACACA
>BRZM01000944.1:0-17574 GCA_033238685.1 Lates japonicus
GCTCTAATTAATATTCCTTCTCACTGGTTCAAAGTCAAAGTGCATGCCTGCAGATTAAAATGATCAAATTAAATTACTACATGATTTAATATTCCCATTTGTACTCTCCTACTGCCACAGTCCTTACAGAAGAAATACAGTCATCTTGCAGGTGGCTCAGGATCCAAGAGAAAGAGCTGAAATGGCCTGCAGCCTAGAGTGAAAGTGAAAAGCCAGGACACAAATGGAAGGAGAAAACAACACAGTGTGTGGAAAGGTAGTTGTGGCTCTACAGGGAAATCTGCTGAAGGGGAGACTCAAGGGAAGGATAAGACCCCTGTCATCAGGATCCCGAGCACTCACAGTCTCATGCACATGAGCACACACGCACAGGCTCAGGCTGAAGCTTGAATGAAAGCCTCATAGCATCTGGATTCAAGAAGCAGTAAGCAAATATATTTCCTCAGTAGTGTAATAAGAATTCTCCAGAGCAGTTGTTTTCTTTTGTCTTTTCCTAACCAGTGTTTTTACATAACAAATGGGAATTATAAACTGTCTCATGATGGGGTTTTTCTCTTTAAACAGCAGAGTTGACCCTTGTACACCATTTGAAGGGCACCTCCTTGAGAGTGGGCACATCAACACCTGTCACTTCTTGCTTCCAGATGTTCAGTAGATGCTTTGTGACACTGCATGGCCCATCTATCACCCAGCACAAAGCCATAACCTACTTCCCCATGCACCATAACATATTCAGGCGGCAATCTGAATATGAGATGCAGAAAGGAAGAAGGCGGCTGTGGAGAATGAGAAGTGAAAGGTTAAGTCGTGGGCTGCCGTTGACAGCACAGCAGGGCATTGTGGAAAAGTGTTGGCAGGTGCATGTTATAGCTCTGAGAAATGGCTGCTTTTTATGGTTTACAACAGGCAATAGCAGCACTGTCGAGGACCTTGTGGGTTCTGGCTGATGGACGGGCCATGTTATTTGTATTAAATCACAGAGGATAACTGTGATTCTATGGGATAATCTGCCTGTCTTGCTGGTGAACGCTGCATTGTAGTGAGAAAGAGACAAAAAGTATGTTTTGATCTGTGCTCTCTGCAATATTTCTTAGAAACACACCAGGGTTAGGGTTAGGGTTAGATCAGCTTATTTACTGCACGAAACGCGAAAGTGAAAAGTCAGGTTAGGATTTTCTTACTTATGAAGTACTTATTTCATCGTGTGGTTTACAACATCTTTAATCCTACTGTCGCAATGATTTATAAAATGTAATTCATTTCATAGATTAAAAGAACTAATCTACTGCAACAGAGTTTTCATTTCACCAGAGGAAAAAGTGTCAGTGTGTGAATTTAAGATAATGTTAGGTGTTTAATTACTGACAACCTACAGGGAAAACCTGTGTCATACAATTACTCGTCGTTGAAACTGACTGGATTTTACTGTTGTCTCAGCTTCAGTACATCAGTCCCAGCTGTATCAGTGTTACAAAGGTTTTCTGGCTAAATATGTGATTAAATAACTTCAGAGGGTTCACATTAGATTAAATCATTAAATACTATGTTTTGACATTTATCTTCTAAATAAAATTGGGCTCTTATAAAATGACCTTGAGCAGCTTACATCAGGTTTATTCTTTATTGTGCACAAAGTAATAAAATAAATTGAAACCAAAATGGACTTCTACTCAAAAAAACAGCAGATGACATTTACTGTAGCGGATTTGATCAGAGAGATGAATCACCTACTGTCCTTGGATACAATCCATGATTCAGTACAACCTTTGACCTGGGTGTGTTGAGAGAGTATGTTTCTCTAGGTCACAAGGGAAGCCTATAACCATATTGTTGGTAATGATGGGACACAAATACACACGCACACGGAGGCAAGACACATGACAACAAACTCAACAGAGTGTAAAATCAGAATAATACATTGGCAGCAGCACAGACCAGAAAGTGAGGGGAGCTGCTGCGTGTCAGTCAGTTATGTTCAGAGCAGGAGTGTTTGCTTTGATTCACAGGCAGCAACACAGCACTCAAAGTATGTCCAGAAAACAATTTCCCATGGATATATTTTTGATAGCTTGGGTGCAAGACACATCTGACACCTCAGGAGTGGCTCACTGTAAACATTTCAATCAACCTCAACCAGTTTGTGCAAATGTAATGCAATGGTCCTGCAATACCTTCTACCTTGGTGACGGTTATTACAGTCACTTTTTGTCAAAAGTGTCAGAATGGTGTAGAATTACATCTTGTGTGGTGCTTTAAAACCCATGTCCCTGGCTTAAACAGTATGTTCTCTTTCTATACACACTATATGCCCCCATACAAATTTATAGTATGGTAGATGGAGTTTCCTCTCATTACTTCTCCTAAACCTATAAGTAGTACACACACCTGTTGGGTAGCGCAGGGTGTGATTCAGGACCTCTGTGGTCACAACATCACCTGTGATTATTGTTTCATATCCTGACAGCTGACAATTAGATTGCACTGCAAGAAACCACACTGAATCGTAATGGGAAATGGTGGTAATGTGGACAATTCAGACAAATTCTATCTATCTATCTATTAGGATTATGTTAAAAATAATCAATGATGCCATCCAGAATGTTTGCTAGTAATATAAAGAAAAAGTGTGAGAGATATTTATATGTTACTTTGAATTTCTATATTGATTTAACAAGCCTACTTTGTCTTGGGTCAATCAGGGGCTGGTTTCACAAAGACAGAAACTAATAGTCAGATTTGAGATAGATGTTTAAATTCATTTGTTGCTCAAAACTGTCTAGTTTTTGATGTTTTGAAGGAGGAGTCGTTTGCTATGAAATCTGCATAAATTAAACTCAAAAAACATCATACTGCTCAGCTCTGCTCCCTCCGACAGAAAATATTTGCCTTTTGTAAGAAGTGAAGAGTGTCACTGTACCGAAAGCTTACAGTGGAATAAAATCTCATTGCAGTGCATATCTGTGGCAGAGTCGAGATGCTGTAGCTTCCTTAATGTGGCAGGGCTCAGAACTTCTGCGAACTTGCCAGTCAGGCTCAGGATAGTTTTCTTTAGAAAATAAAAATGACTGACATTGTCCTCAATGCTGAATAATTCCAAGCACCACAATAATGTTACCGAACCACATATTAAAAGCCACGTTTTTTTCCTCTTTTTTGTCATTTGGTGTCCGTGGTCAACACAAGTCTCTGATTGTTGCCATGGAAACTATGGGTCCTGATTTTAGAGTCAGCCCGGGCTGTAGGTGGCTAACTTTTTAGGCTTAAAATAACTCCGTCTCTCTTATGAAACTGACTAGACTAATCTAGAGCAAAGTTAAGACTGGCCTAATGTTACAGACCAGTCTGAAATAACTTTGTGAACTTCCCCTGACCTTACAAACACCATCAATGAATAATTAATGAATACCACAGCAGGGTATTTAAGGGTGTAGTTGTATTTTTAATTATGAACTTTATTATTATCAAATTATAAGTCCTAAAGTATAACATGTTTTACACTCATTCACAGAAGAGATTTAAAAATACTGTGAGAGAGGGAGAGGATGACATGCAACAATGATCCCATGCTGGAATCACATGCAAGACACTGCTGCTGTATGACACGCACCTGAGCCAACTGAGCCTCCAAGGTGTCTCAGTTGTCCAATGTTCAGCGATGATCTTTCACACTAAATCGTGTTTAACACACACACACACACACACACACACACACACGCACTACATCCACAGAGGGAGGGAATACTACAAAGGTCAGGAGAGTTTGCCCTGCATTTTCTGCTAAAAGTCAAACGTGTGCATATTTTCACACACTGGCAAGTGGCCCAGCAGTGTGGCAGCGTGCCGTGGCATTCAGGCATGACAGACTCTGACTAAGCAGAGTGTATGTGTGTGTGTGTGTGTGTGTATGAAGCCAAACCTGTTGCGAAAGCTTGTTTTTTTATACAATTTGTTTTGGTTCACTTTGGTTTGAATATATTACCAGAAAGGACAAAGCAATCAGTGGCAGGAAGGGAGGAAAAATGACAGGAGAACATCTGAAAGTCAATTTTATTTATAGATGGTGAGATGGGCCTTGGGCTAAGATGAATATCCCAGACAGACATACCCCAAATTAATCAGCTGATCATAGAAATAGATTTGGAGGAGCAGCTCATTTCCATTCATTTAGGATGGGTGAGAGCACATGGAGGACATGGGAAGACAGCCAGGCCAAGAAAAAAATAAAAATAAAATAAATGAGTTTTGCTGTGTCACATGGTTTCCCCAGGGTGAAGATGTCATGAGCATTAAATGGAAACGGATACATTTGAGACTGCATTAAATTTGACTTCAGGGGAGAGAGGAAGCAGATATTACTAGAATGCACTAAAAAGATATCTGGATCAAAAGGAAGACATTGCCCTAAAGGGTTTGTTGACAGCTGTGCTGCGCATGTTATGTGATATCCCTTTGACGATAAATATTGATTATTCCCCGACATTCATGGTGAGTTCCATTTCATTGATCCTCTGGAGGAAATTTGCTTTCTGCATTTGTCCCATTTGGACATTTAAAAAAAAAAAAAAAAAAAAAAAACTATTTAGAGGAACAGGAAGCCACAGCACAATTTGGATATCAAGCTAATTCTCTAGTTTTTCATTTCAACAAACATGTCTTTTTTCAAAACCAATCAAACCATTTAAGTGAACAAAGTAGTTTATAATAGTAGAGAAGTCGGTGTAAGCTTTAAAAAATTATGAGTGATATGGTTGCCAGAGGTTGTTTATCATATACTGTGTACTGTTTGTTTATGCCTATAACCTTAGTAGTCATGACAACAAATGAAAAGATAAGTTCTACTACAGTTGTGTTTGTACATGATGATGATGTAACGGTGACAGTTCAGCTCGTGGTGGCACTTTTTTGTGCACTGATTGGTCTGCAACCTGTCACCCCGGGGCTTTTACGACTCATCAGACCAACAGTACAGGACTGTCAAATCATTCTCTGGCTCCTTTTTATCACTCCACTCACCTATTGTGGGGAGAATAAAGGCTGAATCCAGGATAGGAGATATGATTGCTGCATTCAAGTAAATGCTGGTAACACTGCCAAGACTGTGACAGAATGAGAACAGATGGACGGATTAGAAACCAGACTGTAATAATGAAAGCTTTTAGTTTACTCCCAGGCGGCTGAACCTGACACTTTCAGCTCTGGAGGTTTGGTTCTGGATGCCCCCAGACCCTTTCACACCAGTTACAAATTCATTCTATGCTAGTAGCACAATATTACAAAAAGGTGCTGATTGTACTTTTTCTCAGCTTTGTTTAGGTGACAAGTTTAATTTATTTTTGTGTGTGTGATGTGATAAACACAACCCATATTTCCTGTAGATTAAAAGCTTAAAGGGGTTTTAAACCACAATTTTACCCAGGTCAGGTATGTTTACAGCTGTGTGTACGTGTGTGGCCCCATTCCATCTGTCAAAGGCCATGGTTATGCATGTGGGACCTTGAGATTGTTACTGCAGCAAAAAAAAGGAGTGTTTGTAGCAGGACTGATACAATGAGAGCTGAAGGATAAATGGACAGGGGTCAAACCGCTGAGCTGATTTCTCCTCCATCTGAAGTAAATGCACACACATGCACACACACTTGTGCAGTACAGTTAGATGTTTATTTGCCCTTGGCATAAACACAACTCTTAAGAAGCATAAAAGGAGTTCCAGCAACTGAAATACATATTCTAAAAGAAAACAATGACAATGAAATAAAAACAAACAGCTAAAAAGAAATGCATTCTGTATGTGTTACATAAAGGAATAAAAGGGTATTCTGATCACACATACATGTGGAAAGTAAAAAGGATTTCCCCTAGGAATCCTCTCTAAGTAAAAGGAAGAAACTCTCCTGTTCTCATCAGGTTGAGATTGGCAGTCGGGGCCTCTGATGTGACTGGTAATCATCCCCATTCCTGAGAAGTTGCCAGGTAGCATTAAAGCACAACAAAGCAGCTGTGGCACACAAGGCACTCGGCTCATAGTGTTACGCAGATTCATTTTCTTTCTAAGTGGAAAAACACAAAGTGTGTTTGCTTTCTTAGGATTCTACAAACAACTCGAAAGTACTTGCAGGTAAATTTATTCAGGATAAGAATACTCAAGGAAAAGCCAGCTAGATAGTTGTTAAATTGTTCGTGGCAGAGTCTTAACACACAAGTCTGGCTTTATTCCACACTACATTTTTCTTATTGGTCAACAAATATCATGAAAAACCAAGAACCAATAATTAGTAGACCCAACTAACAAGTATTTGAGTGGCCAAAGCCTGATGTAGCATCCCTCTGTGCCATCCAAATCGATTATTGTCCAAAAACATCAGTGAGCCACACAGTTGCGCTGGGTGACATGTTCATTCATTACAACGAAAACGGCCAATGCATTGAATTCCAAAGCCACAGCTGAGACACAGGGGTATGACACACAGCGGGAACTGAACTGTGGATGTTGTGGTTATGTGGTATGTTCCATAACCATTAAACCACTGGACATCCGTAACTCTAAGTAACGTTATGGATTAAATTACAAAGATGTCAGTCTTTATAGTTGTAACAAATAAAACATATGGTCAAAGCTGCCACATGTCAAAGTTGAAAATTTCTGACTTTGGCCCACGAGTCCCATTGTCAAAACAAAATAAGAGACTGAGACAGACAGCAGAATATAGGGCTTAAAGCAAAACATAAACTGCACAAATTTAGTCAATTTACTGTAGTTTTAAGTAGCATATGCAAACATGATTCATAATGTGTGTTCTTGCTTAGGGTTCCATACAGCATACATGCATGATTACATGAGGCGCACACACACACACACACCACCTCTCTTTCACCTGCGCGCATTGAAACAATGTGACCAAGGACTGTGCATTTTTATACAGAACAATGGCACATACTGTACATCTGGTGCCAACTTGCTTTATCACATCTGACTGGCCAATAACAGCCGCTGTCACAGAAACAAAGCCAGAGAAGCCATTGCAATTTCGGACTGTGATATGGTTGAAATGCATTAATTTAGCCGGAGCAGATGTGGAGCGCAGATGCACAGACAGACTTATCAACACAGCTTTTTCATCCATATTGTTGGTTGATGAAAAGTAAACTGACTTGGCCATGTGGAAACTAGAGGGGGAAAAAAAAAGTATCTTTATGATAGATGACCGTGGTCACGTAAGGTACAAGTAAAGAAACCAACTTCTAAGCCATCAGTTTCCAAAGGGATAGTGAAACTTGAGCGAGTGTCTGGAAAATGAACTCGCAGGTGGCTCATGTGAGAAATGTGGAGAAAAACATGGTGTGTAAAGCAGTGTTAAGACTGCATTCCCTGTGGGTTACCCATGGTCAAACACACACATGATGAATTTCAATATATTCAGCTGAGCATTAATTATGAATCATCTGCCTTGTTGGCTATGCATCAGTTGAGAAGAGGCAAACTAAGACATACTGTATAGGGAGTGCACGAAGCAGAGAAAAGAGCTTATACAGCAAATGAAAAGTGTGTGTGGGTATGCATGCGGCATGATGTGTTTGTGTGCCAAAGTGTGGGAGGAGGAGCAAATTTACTCATATCTCCTTCGAAAAAATATAAACCAGTATGTGTGTGTTGGGGGTTGGTGAGGGGGTGTCCCATTATATATTATTTCCCTGGTGGTTTTGGTTCAAAATCCCTCTATTTGATGCGTGACACCTTGCCTTTTGAATGATTATGCGTAGATCTTCGACAGCAGTAATGCTATTCATGGGTTCTGACATGCAGCTGTCACAGCCAAAATTACAACAAACGTCCCCCAAGATTAAGGATATTTAGGAGTAATCAAAGAGCATGACCGATCTCCCAAGAATCCACCCCCACACACTCATGCCAGCGTATCCATAAATACATAAAATCACACAAATACCAACACGTGGATTCTGCGCGAGGTGGGCCTGGGTGACAGACCACATCAGTCACACCACAGGCATTCATAAATGTTGAGCAGGCCAGCCTAGTAGGTGGCATGACATTATTCCAACTCATTAACATCAACCTGGAATATTATAACGTGACAAGACCCTGTTTGATGCTTGTTAATCTATTTTTACCGAGCTTATACCCCTGTGAATTGGGGCCAGTGAATGCCCAGTGGCATGTCCATTACAAAATGAAAAGAGGTCGCAGAGCAGATGAGTTTTGAAAGAAACACAGCGATGCACAGACTACACCGAATGTTACTATAGGTAACGTTTATGCTGCTTTTTATTTTATCACATTCAATGATGGTGCATCTGGCATGGCCTTTGTGAAGCTGTTGTTGAAGCCTTGCTTTTTGTTGAATGTAATGAAAATGTAAATATTAAAAATATAATGTTTACTTTTAAATGATCAGTGTTCAAGCATTGCACTAAAATTGGGTCATTAATCAATGTAATTTTATAAATAACTAATTTTGTCAGTAACCTAAATCCCAAGATATGCTGCTGGTAATAAATCATAGCATCAGTGGGGAAATGGATATGTGCTGCTTTAGTAACTGGATCACTGAGTCACTTGAGGCAAAGTGTTCCACCGTCTGAAGAATTCAACATTTGTCTGTGGGAACCCTAGATACCAGATTAAAGCATAAGTTCAACCCAGGCCTCATTCAAATGTTATTCCTCATCATTTACGACTGTGTACAGCACAACCGTAACTTTACTTAGACATGTACCTCTCTGCTGCAGCCTCTTAAACACAGTCCAACGGGGGAAATCATTTACGCCTTCAACAACCATAATAAATCTTGTCTTCAAACCTGAGAGGTTAAGTCAGACAGGCCTATCTGTTCCTCCAGTGAAAAGGATCACAAACTTTGCCTTCCATGAGGTTTAATTGAATTGAACTGACTTTTGCACAACTTGCTGCTTCTGGCGTAGACATAGATACAGTTAATAAAACCTGACAGAAAACATTCCAGCCTCCATTCAGTGGAAGAACATATAGACGTGTGCAACAACCCTGTGAGCGAGCTTGCTGTTTGTGAAAATGAGATTTAACCTTGTTTTTTGAAGACCTCAGTGATTTCCCCACTGGATTGTGATTATTGAGGCTGTGCTATGCATGATTTTAAATGGTATAAATAAGTTCTTGGTTGAAAAACAGCGAATCTATCAGCTAATTTACGCTAACCGCGAGCTTAAAAGCAAAAACTAAGCATGTTAACTGTGGAAGTGTCAATTCCAGGCATTACAGTAATAACCCAGTAATTAAGCCATTTACATAGTGTGTTTTCATTTTAAATGACTGCAAAAGAAAGCTAAAATATCACACTAAATGCAAGATCAATATAAATACTGATGCATGACAAAGTCATATAACAATTCTGTGCATGTGCTATCAAGACAAGTGTTCAGGAGTAATGCTGATGACGCATATTAGTAGTTCAAAGTATTCTTTTATGTCCTTAATGAGACAAAGATAATCAGGAGGATAATGAAGAAATTGTGGGATTGGTTCTCAAAAACTGGGAGTGGAGCTGTGAATTGAAATCCCCCACACTGGAGGATTGGACTGGATGTTGTGTATGCCTGTTCAGCAAAAAAAAACCAAAACAAAACAGACAGACAGGAGGAAGGAGTCTGAACTGCTGATCTAGGAGATCTGCTTCATCCCCTCCATGGCAGAGGTTATGGTAAACTATCAGAAACGCAGCATGGGACCAGGCTATGTTAACACGAACCAGGACCCATTGGTATTTTCCAAACTCAGAGGACATGTCATATAAATGGCCGCCAAATATTGTTTATCCCACAAATTACATTTCTCAGTAGTTTCTTTCCACAAGGACTACTCCATGTTTGAGTGAGAGAATTCAATTTAAGATTTGAACCAAGTGCTCTGAAGTATGTCTGTGATACTTAACCCAAAGAAAATGTAAGTGTAAGCAGTTTGACCAGCAGCCAACCATGGAGCTCTTTGAAACTGCTTTGTATGTAGACTCTGGTGTTCGTAAACCAAGGAATGAATCTTAGTATTCAGAGTGAAGGCCGAGTCACTCTTAAATGAATCACTCCTCATACTGTAAGTAGAGCTTGTTAATTGGCTTTTTGAAGAGACTCTCCAGTGAATAATAGCAGCATCCTTTATTCAACAGGCCTAGTTCATTTGAGAATGTGTCATTAGTTTTAGGTCACAAGTTTTCAATGAAGCCTTGGATGGGCTCTGGAGAATGAGCGGAGTGCACACATACTGACAGCTTTGATATAGTAACCATGGGTCATAATAAGCTGCTTCCAAAAACAACCTATAGGGTGTTTTTTTTTTTTTTTTTTTTAAATGGGACGTCAGTCTCCTTATTTCTGCATGTTACACTAAATGTACTGAAGTATATTGAAACCTGAACAAAACATGTGAGCACCTAAACATGAAATTCATATCTGACTGTTGAGCATCTCATTTTAAAACCATAGGCTTTAATCTGCTGCTTTGAATCCATTTGGATTCTGCAAACTTGATACAGGCTTTTTCTCATAAACTGAACCTACGTTTTTTTCATGGGGTAGAGGTCAGAGCTGTAGAGGCCAGTCAAGTTCTTCCACATCAAATTGGGTAAAACTGTTTCTTAATGGACCTGGTTTGTTTGGGCACTGTCATGTTAAAACAGGAGAAGGCCTCCCCCAAAGTGTTGCCATAAAGTTGGAGGCACATACAAATGTGGTACTGTGTTTATTTGACCATGATAAAATTAAAACAAACCTGATATCAAAAAGCCAATGATGCACCATTGGAATGAATCTTGCACAGGCAAAAGGAAACCATGGTTTCAAGGTGTAAGATAATAGTATGATAATAGAAAATGATAACTATTTAGTAAAAAAAAAAAAGAAAAAGAAAAAGAAAGAAAAAAATCAATGGAAAAAGAAAAGAAAATCATCATTCTGGTTCATGTCAAACAAATTGAGGATGGACATATGTCTTTTGGGATGAAGGGCATTTTATTCAGAGACCTCCTGAGTTTATCAAAGGTTGCTGGGGTATTTATTTTTTCAGAAAAGCAAATGCTATAGCTCTGTGACATGAATTACAATGTTAATACACAAGGCAGAAACTGGAAGTCCAAAAATACAGAAATAAATACATAAATTAAAATGAATAAATATATTGGCCGGAGTGAGGATGTCCAGATGTTTTTAGTGTGCATTTCAGTGAAGACAGTATTGTAAAAAACAAACAAACAAACAAACAAAAGAATGAATGAGAAATATGGGAAATTAAGGCACAGGAGGAAAGAAAGAGACAGGAGACAGAGTCACAGTCACAGAAAGAAGAAAGTAAGGAAGAAAAAATAGAGACAGTGGCTGAGAAAACGAGAAAAGAGAGACACAGTGAATGAGTGAGTGAGTGAGGGAGAGAGAGTGACTTGCACCTCCTTCGTTATGTGTGACAGTCCAGCTCCACAGCCTCCTCCGCTGCCTCCCTCTCACACCCACTCTGTCTCGCATCCACATCTCTTCATTTCACAGTCTGCTCCGCTTCTGCTCCTGCTTTCTGTTTATTTCTCTTTCATTTTCTCCCCCCTTCCTGCTTTTCTTTTGATTCTCCATCCTTCGACATGCTCCTCACGTGAAGTCCGCCACAACTTGCATAGCCAGTGGATGCTGAGCATATAAAAAGAAAAAAAAGAAAAAACAACAAGGCAAATGCTCTTTCGGGGAATAAGAGAAAAATCCACGCACATTTGCATCCTTCACTGAACGGCTTGAACGGAGCAACACTATGGATCTGTCATTCATGGCAGCGCAGGTGAGTCATTTTCCTCCAATTCCCCCACAGATCCTTGGCTCGTCCGAACTTTTTAGTAAGACATTTTATCCATTGATTCCATGGGCGTGGCCGGTCAACAAGTTCATGTGGCGCTTTTGACAATTAAAGATCGTAAGAACGACTCAACACTATTGATCATGAAAAATAGCTGGAAAAAAATAATGCATAATCCTATAATGTTGCTTAAATGACTCAAACTGCGTTTCTGGTACATTGCTGTAGGCTACTTATGGTGATATTACTGTAGTAGCCCTCCAGTGAATAGTTTTGATGTAGTTGTCCTTTCAAAGTTCATTTAGTTTTTTGTAGATCATGGTCTAACTTGGACACACTGTACTTGTGTGTCAGAATCTAGAGCAGGGAGATTGCCAAAAATCATAAAAACATAATTTAAATTTTACACTTCAGTGCACATTGTGCATTTCATATTATTGCTTGTTTAATTTTAGTTGGATAAATTGCACCACTTTAATTGGACCAAGATCTTGTGGCATATTGTGTTACTAATGCAAATCCTCAGTTGTGATGGTTTCCATAGTGATTTGAATATGTTACACCCAATTGATTTTGGCATCATGGAGAACATGTGTTATTGTGCATCTGTTCATAGACACATGATTTGTTTTCAGAAGTGGTATTCTGCCCTCCCCTCTCTCAGCGTCTGGCTGCTTATGGTTTGTCTGGTGCCATCTACTTTGCCATTTTGTGCGCAACTGCCATTAAAAGGGTTCATAGCATTATCTTTGCTGCCAATGGCCCTTCTGCGGGCCAGACTGAGCCAAATGCACCCACATCTTTTTAAATCAAGGACCCCTAAATAGAAATGCACTGAAGCATGGAACCATCTGAGAATACATTTTTATTCAATAACCTGATTGAAGGGGAGGTGGAGTAATAACAGAGTGCATGAAACCTGACCTCAAATCAGTCAGTGTTTTTCACTCTCGTGTAAACTTTTAGTGTTATAATTCAACTTGTAATGTATTGGATAAAATGTTCTCTTGTGTCTCTAAAAACTTTGGTTGTGTAGCAATGTACAGGAGCCAGACTTGCAGCAAATTATGAGTGTAGGAAGCAGAATACCCTCAGCCTATGGGAGCTGCTGTGGCAAATCAGTAACTCAACTGAATACCACAGTGTTTGAAACCATTTAACTAGAGCTGTGGGCACTTTGGTGCATATGTAGGAAGTTTCCTCTGCCCACACTGTGTGGTGAAGCACACAGCTATGCAGCAAGCTAAACATACTTCCAATATGTGGTTACAGATTGTTACTGGCCTTTGAAGGTTTCCTTGAAACAAATGTGAAACATGAAAACAGTACTGGACAACACATTTAATGACAGTTATTACAACTATAAACAAGAGTGAGAACAAAATGTACTATAAAAAAATGACTTAGTGCAGTAACAAGGAGACTAAATTCACAGTAGTATAGATGAAATTAGGTACAGTGTCACTCAAGTATATCTAATCAAAAACCAACATTAAATCCCTGTAGGAAGCTACACAGTAATAAATCTTGCAGCATTTTGAGCTGAAACAATTAGTTGTTTAATTGATTAGGAGAATGACAGAAAATTAATCCAATATTAATCCAATGTCAAAACTGTTGTTTAATAATCATTTGAGCAGTTTTTCTGCAAAACTTATTTTTCTCCAGCTTCTTAATTATGAAACATGTTCTGCGTTTCCTATGATAAGACACAGAACATTTTTGGGGGTTTGGATTGATGATCAGTCATTTGACAAAAATGGTGGATGTAACAATGCTAGTTAACGGTTACTGTTATGCAGCTGTGCTAGTACTAATGGTTGCTACTATTGTTCACTATATAAAACGTTCAACTGAAGCCAACTGCTGGCAGCAGAATAATGTAACAGTTTTTGGAGCAACTATTAAGTGCAAGGAGTCATAACTTGTCTTAAATGAGACTCTGATTTGCTTCCAGTTCCCATCACCTTATACTTATTCACACCTGCTCCTCCAGTCCACCTTTTCCAAGCATCCACGTACCGTCTCCACAAGAATGCAGCCCCGTCAGAGAGGTAATGGCTAATTTAACAGAGGTGAAATTCATTCCAATGCCCTGAGTCACTCTGTAATGGTGACTGTGAATGAAGTCAGGCAAATGTCCCTGGAGTTTTGAAGACTGACTTAGCAATGGATTATTTTTTGCCCATCCATCTCAGTGTAGCCGCGCCGCCTGCAAATCATTGGGCCTTCGCCATCACTTTGTCTCTAAAAGATGACAGATGCTGCCATAACTGTTCTCTCCTAAAGACAGAGAAAGTTTGTAAAGAAGTGCAACTCAGGAGTCGGTTGCTGATTTTCTCCCTGTAGCAGAGGATGACAAATGAGTAGTTTAGAAGATGTGTTGGCCATTATTGCTAAAGTAAATTTGCAGAGAGCACATTAAACTCATTAGTGATATATATCTTGCAGGATTTAGTTTCCTGAAGAAACTAAGCTTTCATTTAGCAAAAACACATCCTGCAAGACAAGAACATGCATTACGTGTGTACCGCTCAGTGCAGTTCCAGTTCAGACTGTTAACATAATTGGCCATTGTCTCACTGCATTTGTCACTCTTATTTTTGTCGAAATGGTTTTGTACGATATCACAGAAACATGCTGAATAGCTCTCTGCAGAACAATGTGCGCGCTTTTGTGTTTGGTGAATGATTTGCATTTGCCAGCGATGCCTCACTGGTTTGAAATGAAAAGGGGGCATACTTCATTAGGCTGAAAGTGGTGGCATCCTCAAGCCTTACAAAACATGGATTAATAGTTGACAATCACAGTGAAGCCTCTGAATGCTAAGCTGCAGGCAATGAGGCAATTTGGTCTTTATCTTTCCAAATACACTGAATTTAAAGTGTTGTTTCAGACAATGTCCCTCAGCTTTTTAGATATGGATATAAAGATTTTATATTTATTTTAATCACATCATGTACATCTTTGTACCTTGAGCAGGTGGTAACTGTTGAATTTACTAAATGGCAGATGTTAACACATTAAAAAAGAAAAGCCAATGTGTTCCCTGGTTACTAACTGATGTTAAGGTCAAGTTTGATGTGTTGTGGAAAGGCTACAGTGCCATCCTGGGCATTTTGCCCATCTCAGACTTGCTTCAGCTGACAGATTTGCCACACAGGGCAGCAAAACCCTCAAGGCTGTGTCTATCCAGTACACAGTGACCCACTGGCCTTGGCCTTTTACTCATTTTTGCTTGAGTAAAAGGTCTATGCATGCATACACGTGGCATGCATGCAGACATGTTTTTAAAAAAAAAAGATGTACTATAGGCAACATTTGATCCCATGTGTGAGAAAAAGGCACAGAAGGAAGGTTAACACAGCTCTGTTTGTTTCATTCCCTTTCCATTACCTTCATGTCTGGACAGTTAACTCATAAATGAGACACCAGAGGTCTTTTTCCATATTCTCACTTCAGATGTTTTGTCTTTTCATGACAGGCCATCAGCATTTCTCATTACTCATTTACTTATTCAGTGAAGCTGTGGCTCTGAGTCATTCTACCTGACAAGGTTGTCCATCTCCTCTCATGTTAGAGAGTGCAGACGAGAATGAAAGAGAATGAGAATGGAGGGAGAGTTTGACAGCCTCAACACAAACAGAGTCATCTGTATTTACCCGCAGCAACAGGACTCCCAGATCAGGAGCAGACAGGTCTGGTAGATACACTTCGGTGCCAAACAGTAGGACATTTCAGAAAGTACCAGAAAGTCAATACAATCAGAGTAGATGATCTAAAGTATATAGATGTGTTTAATTGAATTGTGTTAATGCAGTCAGCACCACACACTCCCATGCCAGTTCTAACCTGCATTGTGCAGAATAATTACAGCTACTTCGATTATAACGGTCAAAATAAAACAACTGGACCACATTTACTGGGATAGAAGTGACAAAAGCAGAGAAAGACTGGGCTGGAGGAGACTTGTATGTGCATCACCATCCCACGATATGCAGCTAGATATGGAAATGCAAGTTGAATAGTTCACAGATGAGATTATTTTCCTATTAAACACAGTTTTCAAAATAGCAGCTGCCACAAGGCCTATATCAAGACCATCTTTGTTCTCAATTGCATAAAAAATTCAATTACATAATCATGTTATCTCACTGTGCATTCTTCACACCCAGACTGTCCCTTTAAAAAGAAAAAAAGAAGAATCTCATGGTCTCTATAGTGGAGGCTTATTTGAGGAGTGTAATAATGGCACACCAGCCTTTTCATCTCAAGGAGTTCATTTCCCCTCTGGTCTTTTGTCTGCTTTTTTCAGCAATTGGTTTTATATGAAAGCTGTAGTCTCAAGATAGTGAAAACTTGCAACAGCCCCAATTTTCAGTCGTCTTCCACTTTTATGACCCTGTAAACAGACTGAGAGAATAACACCGCAAATCAATTAGAAGACGGTGTATGCACAGGAAAAATCAATGCTTTTAACAGATTAAAAGCAGGTGAATCTCTCTTTGTTGCGTCCTATTTCTATTTTTAGTAGCTTTCCAAGAAGTGCTATTTGAGGATTTGAAGCCTTTTCTTTATTCTAATCCTTTCAAAATGCAGATATAAACAAATTTACAGTCACTGTGGTTTGATAACATTATTCTGTCAATTTGTTGTTCTTATAGTGATGATGATGCAGCCCTGCTTGACACATCTCCATTAATAGATGATTTCTACTGCACAGGTTGAAGGTGAGGTCTTGCTCTTCACAGCAGGCCCACTTCATAGTTTACTCTCACTTCATGGATGTAGTACCTCCTGTTGTGAGAATGTAGAATACACAGTAGGCAGGAGCATCCAGAACAAACACAATGTGCTCTATTTTGGTAGAAGGTTTGCTTTGGCTGACTTTATGGCTGATTTTTTATGTCATCCTCCTCATAATCAAACCAAAGACTCATTAAAAAAATAAAACGGTTTATGTTTTCTAGCTGTTGTTGATGGTGGAGAGAGTCAGTGCCGCTGCAGGTGTTCGTGTTAAATGAGCAGCTCCTGGTCTCAGTGAGAACAATT
This sequence comes from Lates japonicus, assembly GCA_033238685.1. NCBI lineage: Eukaryota > Metazoa > Chordata > Actinopteri > Centropomidae > Lates > Lates japonicus. The sequence goes on from BRZM01000944.1 coordinate 16,871, forward strand.
GACTACCCGACAGGAAACTGCAGGTCTCCGTTATTGGCTCTGATCACTCTCAAAGCAGGTAAACAGCCTTGTAACCAACAGACTGTTTGCTAAACCCCTCCTCCAAACAGCGATTTTCCAATCATAGCCTAGCAACCATAACTAGGCACATCGGGTCGTCAAGGGAGGCATCCCAATGTTCCCAGGGTCCTATGTTCCCCAGCTTTACACGTGTCTTGAGTTTCCCAGCTCTATATAGCACATAATGGGAACCTGAAAAAGTTGCTCCCTAGGTTTGTATTTGCTTAATATGACATGGACAAAGGATTTTGTGTTCGCCACCCCTGTCGTATTGCAACCCACTCCAGGAAAATAAATAAATGAATTAAAAAAAATAAAAATAAAATTTAAAAAATCAAGCAAAAATGTTCCCATACTACAAAGTATGGGGACATTATTTTGAGGGGTTACAGGTTATGTTACAGGAAGCGTAATAACTGTTGTGTTTCTCTCCCATGCAGGAGCCAGTCTGAGATGCTACTGTATCAGAGTTAATGCTAACATTAGTGGTTCCCTCCTGCCTTTTATTGGATTTGGGGAAATTTATCAGGTTTTGCTGATAACAGCACAGGCAGAGGACCCAAACACACACACACACACACACACACACACACACACAAAGGCAGGCTAATGCAGTGAAGTGGTCTTGAATATATGAAAACAGG
>BRZM01000945.1:0-20637 GCA_033238685.1 Lates japonicus
CAGTTGGGACAGTTCTGCTTCCTCCGGCGGTATCTGTGTCACACAAACACAACATCAGGCTGCAGCTGCATCACACAGCAGCTCAGTTTATACATAAGGAAGTCCTCCACTGTCTGTCCCTCACCTGACCCCCTTTGTCTCTTGCTTCCCTCTAATGTCTAATAATAAAAGCATTAAGAAGAAAAACAGATGTATAGACTGGAACCAGCTGTGATCATTTGGTAAAAACTGAAACGACTTTCAGAGTTGTAATCATTTCCAGATGAAACTCTGAGGAGTCTCCTCTGCTCTATGTTACCTGTTTCGACATATTCAATGATCTGCAGCAGCATCAGTACAGTCCTGTGTCAGACTGAGGCATGCTGGGAGATGTAGTTCCCCTGTGAGCTCGACCTCTCCCAGCATTTTGACACAACAATCCCAACTACAGGTTCACAGACTGGCCCGACATGTTATTCTCTGCTCTGAGCTGAGGCATGCTGGGAGATGTAGTTTCTCAGCTGCTGCTCCTGAACCTGATCCAGGATCTAAGCAGGTCTGATGGAGGAGTGGAGCGTCTCACCGGTACATGATGCTCTGCAGGATGGAGGCGAAGGGCGTGATCCCGATACCGGCTCCGATCAGGACGGCGTGTTCAGAGGCAAAGATCTGTCTGGTGGGAGTCCCATACGGTCCGTCTACGTAACACTGACACACACAAAACGATCAGAGTCTAATCACACACACGCTGATTAAAATCATGTTTCTGATCAATAATCACATTCAACATGTAATTATCTGCAGCAGCTTCTGTCTCTGCTACAGTTACAATAAGATCCATTCAGCATCAGGCCAGAGTGGTGGAGTAATTTGATTACTGACAGTAACCAGGTAAATCTGTCTCTGATTACCTGAGGAACCTGGTTTATTGAGTGTCTTTCTGTGATACGACCACTAGGAGTCAGCAAAGATCTGATCCTGTGAATGTTCAGATGGTTTCTCACCTTGATGTTACAGAACCGGTGGTTTTCACCAAACTTGGCAGAAACCTGCAGTTTGAAGAGAGAAGCAGCTGATGACAGAGGAAACATCCACAGCTGATAACGTTCAGGTGATATTTACTCCTGCTTCCTTTACCTCTCTGAGCGGAGGAGCCTCTCCTCTTTCTGCCGGCCCCAGCTCGTCCGGAGGAGGCTCCGCCGACCCCTGAGCTCCAGAGACCGACACCGGGGCCACGCAGGACCGGGAGCCGTTCTGTCGGTACATGGTCAGCTCGATGGCGTCGTCCTCGTTAGACGCTACGGCGGTGTTACAGTCTGAGGAGCTGAACAACTCCTCCTGCAGAGACAGCACGGGGAGGAGGTTTAAACAGCGTTTAATACGACCAGGCTGTGTGTGTGTGTGAGTGTGTGTGTGTTGGACCTGGGCCTTCATTAGCTGCCTGCGGTCCCTCAGACTCGTGGCCAGTCTCTTGTGACTGACCGTCTGACTCTCTGGTTGCCTGAAGTACTCGTACAGTCGGTTCGTCCACTGACCCATCGAACGCACGTGAAGCCACAGAGAATCTGGAGGTCAAAGGTCACAGCTTCAGACTGATATGAACCATAAATTAAAGCCACAATATCCTGCCTCCACACTGGCTTGTGATGAATGAGAAGAAGTTCATCTTAACCTTAAGAGAGTTATGAAAACCAGAGGAGTCTCTAAAATAAAGCCTGCGTTAGAAGCTTCTGACTGTACCTGACTGTTCTGGAGCGCTGCTGATGGTGAACGGATGCCACTCATACTTGGCGATCACTGGGATGTTGATGTAGACGTAATCTCCAGGTTTGAAATGGAAGAACTGAGGACGTTTGATCACCAGGTGAGTCACCTGCACACAGACGGAAACCACCAGTAAAACTAAATCAGACACGTCGGAGACAACGTGAGCATCAGAGTTCAGACCAGTTTGGAGTCTGAGATAAAATGTTTGAATAAAAACTGAAGCTGGAGTTTGTGTTTGACCTTTGACGGCAGCAGGTTAACCTCCACGATGTAAAGACCTCCCATACGAGAAACAGCGATGCCCACAATCTTCTCCAGGAGGAAAACCAGACCTGGGACCACGAACCACTTCCAGAAGTTTGCACAGTGAACCATGAGCAGGGACCAGACCCAGATGAAGGACAGGTGAGACCAGTAAAACACCTGCAGACAGTTTGACACAGTCAGCAGCAGATATTCATCACAGCAGCTCTGTAACGTGAAAAACTCAGTCTGAGTTTTACCTCAAAGTGTCCGCTGCGTCGGACGAACGTGCTGGAGCAGAGAACCATGAGGCAGATCACCACCTGTAGAACGACTCCGGTCACCGAGGCCGTCCCCTTCACCCAGCCGATCCCCGGACGAGTGGTCAGCAGGTACTCCCACAGACTGTACTCACTGCTCTCTGACATCTGGACTGAGAGACAACACACAGACACATCTCTCACCTGTTTCCTGACCTCAGGTGAAGATAAATTCACTGTGTGTGTGTTTGTACCGAAGTTGAAGATGTGAGCGGTGGTGTGAACCAGCGTGAAGCAGAGGATGGCGTAGCCCACGATCTGATGCAGTAAGATGTTCTGGTCCAGAGGTAAAATCCTCACCACCCAGGTCGCTCTCAGCCATGTTAGACAGCGACGCAGCATCAGCACCTGCAGGTAGACACAGGTAGACACACAGGTGAATACAGGTGAGCCACAGGTAAACACAGGTAGACACCAGGTAAACACACAGGTAGACACAGGTAGACACAGGTAGACACACAGGTAGATACAGGTGAGACACAGGTAAACACACAGGTAGACACAGGTAAACACACAGGTAGACACAGGTAAACACACAGGTAGACACAGGTAGACACAGGTGAACACAGGGTGGTAGCAGGTGGCTTACAGGTACCGCATGAGTGAGCCACAGGTGGAGCACAGGTAAAACACAAATTTTACAGGTGAACTGAGTATTACACAGGTAGACACAGGTAAACACACAGGTAGACACAGGTAGACACACAGGTAGACACAGGTGGACGCAGGTAAACTAAGGTACACGCAGGTAGACACAGGTAGACACAGGTAAACACACAGGTAGACACAGGTACACACAGGTAGACACAGGTAAACACACAGGTAGACACAGGTACACACAGGTAAACACAGGTGGACGCAGGTAAACACAGGTAAACACACAGGTAGACACAGGTACACACAGGTAGACACAGGTAGACTCCCCCTAGCAGCAGTGACTGCTCCACCCTGTACAGGTGGTGTGTACAGGTGGGGTCGTACCATGACGAAGGTGCAGTTGAAGTTGAGGCACTGTCCGCAGCCTTTGGCCACCATGTACCAGGCGCCCCCGTAGCTGTGCTGCAGCACGGCTCCGACAAACAGCAGCAGACTGAGGCAGGCGTAGACGCACAGGAACAACAACTTCCTGCTGTTGTTGTGCCAGTAGGCCCGGGTCAGGTACCGAGGAGTCTGACGCTTCTTCTGATCCAGATCAGGAGGCTTCAACCAGTTAGCTGCACTGAGGGGGGAGGGGGGTGAACAGTCACGAGAAAGAACTGGAGGGAATTTTAACCCTAAAAAACACTTTTAAAATCAGGAAACTCAGGTGAGTTCAGGTGAGTTCAGGTGTGCTCTGACCTGATGGTGAGGTTCTCCATCACCTCAGGGAACGTCTCGAGCTCGGCCTTCAGCTCCTCGAAGGTGATGGCGCCGCTGTTGTCTTTGTCGGCCGACTCGAACAGAGCCAGCGTCAGGTCGTCCAGCTTCTCCTCCGGCAGAGAGATGGCGCTCTCACGCAGACACGACTTCAGAACCGTTCTCAGCTCATCCGGGTCGATGGAACCACTTCCTGCAGAACCAGAGAGGATGAATTCCTGAGTCAGAACTGACAGACCTCCACCCTCTGTGAACTCAATAAACCAGAATGCACTGCAGCTGAGAGCCAGGCTGAGTCCTCTCTTTCTGTCCTCACAGATAAAACCAACAGATCAAACGATGTCTGGAGGTTCTCAAGGTGGATTCTGGGAAATGTAGGACTTCAGCAGCTGATGTAGAGGTGAACACAGGTGAGGTGCTGAGTCACAAACAAAAATTACAAAATGGTTTCAACTAAACTTTGTCCACATGACAGTACACACTGAGTCTGATCTACTACAATACTGGTCATTATATACTGATACAGCACTGCTGTTATTTTCTCCACAGGCCCAAAGATTAAAAATGATGTCTCACAAAGTGTCAGATCAGACCGACAGCAGCCAGTCACACTGAACCACCAGGTGTTTGCTTGTGTTGGTTCATCAGGAACATGTAACTGTATTTATCCAACAGGTAACAGAGGCTGAGACAGAGACAGAACATCATCATAACCGGAGCAATGGTGTAAAATATAAAAATATAAACTTATTATCTGATTATTAGAAAGAAAACAGATTAATAATCATCAATGAACAAATATTAGTTTGTACCAAACAAACTGGGAGCTGTTTATGTTCATGAATGAATTTCAGCTTCTTTTGTTGCCTGTTGATGGGACATTTATTGAAGATATTTAGCTCAGTATCATTAGCTCAGCCACAGAGTCACAGAGTCATCACATGTATTGATTTCAGTTTATATAAGGTGCTGAATGTGAACGTCCAGGTACTGACCGTCGACATCGTACACCTGGAACAGGAACCTGAGCTTGTCGGTCTCGCTGCCGTGGATGAGCAGGTCCAGAGCTTTGAGCAGCTCGTCCAGACTGATGGAGCTGCTGCCGTCCGAGTCAAACAGAGCAAAGAAACGCTCGGCAAAGAAAGACTGCACCCGACACACAGATTATAACAGGTCAGTGGACAGACGTGACAGCAGAGATCAGATATCAGCTCCGTCAGACTCCGACCTGTGACTGACCTCTTTGACCTTCAGAGCAGTCTTAAACTCGTCCAGGTCAATCTCTTTGTCGTCTCCTGCGATGCTCTCAAACTGTTTGGTGACCCACTCCAGCCAGCGAGCGTCCTCGTCCAGACTCATGGTGACTCTGCTGCAGCTGGACGACACACAAACACCAGCACTCAGTAACTTCCTGTTCTGAACTGTCACATCAGCTCATTTCAGAGCTGAGGTCCTGGATCAACTCAACGTGTTGCCCATCACATCCTTTTACAGAGACTGGAGCACTTTATTGGTATTAAAGGAACTGCACTAAACTGGTTTAAGTCCTATCTATCTGATAGGCTTCAGTTTCTACATGTTAACAACTACTCCTCCATGTACACAAAAGTTAGACATGGAGTTCCACAAGGGTCAGTGCTTGGACCAATCCTCTTCACTTTGTATATGCTTCCCTTGGGCAATATTATCAGGAAACACTCCATAAATTTCCATTGTTATGCAGATGATACACAGCTTTGTTACTTCTAGGCTGGACTACTGTAATTCATTATTATCAGGCTGCCCCAACAAGTCTCTAAAGACTCTGCAGCTGATTCAAAATGCTGCAGCACGATTACTGACAGGAACTAGGAAAAGAGACCATATTTCTCCTGTGTTAGCCTCTCTACATTGGCTCCCAGTCAAATCCAGAGTAGAATTCAAAATCCTCCTCCTCACTTACAAAGCCCTTAATGGTCAGGCTCCATCTTACCTTAAAGATCTCATAGTCCCCTACAGTCCCACCAGGACTCTGCGCTCCCAGAATGCTGGTTTACTGGTGGTTCCCAGAGTTTCTAAGAGTAGAATGGGAGGCAGAGCCTTCAGTTATCAGGCTCCTCTACTGTGGAACCTTCTCCCAGTTTGGGTCCAGGAGGCAGAAACACCCTCTGTACCTTTAAGAGTCGACTTCAAACTTTCCTCTTTGATAAAGCTTATAGTTAGGGTCGGCTCAGGCTTGAACCATCCCTTAGTTATGCTGCTATAGGCCTAGACTGCTGGGAGATCTCCCATGATGCACTGAGCCTCTCTCTCTCTCCTTCCTAACCCAACCGGTCGAGGCAGATGGCCCCTCCCACCCTGAGTCCGGTTCTGCTCGAGGTTTCTGCCTCTTAAAGGAAGTGTTTCCTCTCCACTGTCTCCTAGTGCTGCTCATGGTGGATCTGTTGGGTCTCTCTCTGTAAATACCTATTTTAAAGAGTATGGTCTAGACCTGCTCTATATGAAAAGTGCCTTGAGATTACTTTTGTTGTGATATGGCGCTATATAAATAAAATTGAATTGAATTGAAATTGAATTGACTCGCGGTCTCACCTCGTCCTGTGTGTTTGTGGCTCGGCTCGGCGAATGGCCAACCTTCATGAACAGCTGAAGTGGTGCAGACGTCCTGCTGTATCCCTGCAGACCGCAGCATCATTTAGGACGTTACCATGGAGATGTCAGACACAGAGAGAAAAACAACAAACACACAAACTGTGACTAAAACACACAAGAGACGACACTGATGAAGTACTCAGTAAGTGTCCATTAACACCTGACTCCTGTTAGTAATATATTTACAGTAACAACTGCTCATCCTCAGGATTAATGATGAGAAACTGTCCTGAAGTCAGTTTCATTTCTAATGTTAATGAGGTGAGAACTCACAGTTCACTTTGATTTCCTGGATTTAACACAAACTTTAAACCTGAACATGTTAAATAATCATCACTCAGTCAGGATCCATGGTTTCTGCTGATGGTTCCGTATAAAGAATGAATACTCGCTGAACTATGAGGAGGAAACACCTTGATGTATTTAATAAGATATTGTTCGTGAATCGTTACCTGCTGCGGTGTCTCTGTCCTCAGCTCTGACTGTTTGTATCCTCTGTGTGTGTTTGATGTTTCTGTGTCTCTGCTCCGTCTTTTTCTTCCTCCTCCTCCTCTTCAGACGTCCTGTCTGTGTCAGCTGGAGCTGACATCCTGTCGCCTGCTGAGCCGCCGCCTCTGAACGTCTCTGAGAGCAGAGTGAGACGACGAGGCAGCAGAGGAGGAGAGGACAGAGGAGAAAGGAGAGAGGAGAGGACAGAGGAGAAAGGAGAGAGGAGAGGACAGAGGAGAAAGGAGAGAGGAGAGGACAGAGGACAGGACAGAGGAGAAAGGAGAGAGGAGAGGACAGAGGACAGAGGAGAGAGGAGAAAGGACAGAGGAGAGGACAGAGGAGAAAGGAGAGAGGACAGAAAACAGGACAGAGGAGAAAGGAGAGGAGAGGACAGAGGAGAAAGGAGAGAGGAGAGGACAGAGGAGAGGACAGAGGAGAAAGGAGAGAGGAGAGAACAGAGGACAGGACAGAGGACAGAGGAGAAAGGACAGAGGAGAAAGGACAGAGGAGAAAGGAGAGAGGAGAGGACAGAGGACAGAGGAGAAAGGAGAGGACAGGACAGAGGAGAAAGGAGAGAGGAGAGGACAGAGGACAGAGGACAGGACAGAGGAGAAAGGAGAGAGGACAGAGGACTCAGAGAGTCCTGAGTTCAGATCTAACAGCTGATCTGAGAAACATTCTGTTCCTCATTAGAAACAGTTTGATCTTGTTCTCTGTGAGATTCATTAGAATGATTGATTTACTGTGTGTAACTCCAATGATGACACTTTGATTATTAACCCACTTTACTGAAACTCTTCATTAGAGCATAATACAAAACTCCATAGAGGAAACATCAGATTTAAGGCACGTTTGTGTCTCTGCTGTAAACAGTGTTCAGGTTGGACACAGTTTACTCACACTGAGACTAATCCATTAAAAACAGAGTGAAATCAAACTACAGCTCAACCCTGAACCACAGTAAATCTTATATGAACAAGGCCCTGCTGAAATAACTGCAGAGGATGAACTTTATCTCACAGTTAACAGATGATTCCACAGGTTTCATCTTCAGTTAAATCATTTACATGTTGTACTGACACAGTAGAGTCCCTCTACCTCGAGGAGTTCAGAGTTTATTTTGATTCAGTGACTGAGACTGAAGGTCACAGTGTGACCAGCGTCAGGTTCAAACTAAACCTTTATTGACAGGTCAACCAGCAGGAACATTGTGGACACAGGCAGCTGACGATCTTCACAGTTAAACAGCTGACTTCTTTTTTATGAAGTGGATTTAAATTGAACCTGTTCCTGTGCTGGAGATTCATGGAGATCCATCCCATAGTGTCGACATGTTGGTGAACCAGCTGTCACCGACCACAGAGAAACTATTCAACCATAAATAACTGGATGATACCCACAGTTCATCTGTGCTTTAAACACCCTGTAACTGTAAACTGTTCACGAGTCCTGTGACGCTTGGTCTGACATCTGGTCAGTGATGTCTCAGGCTCATGGAAGCAGGGACAAAGACCGGGTTTGTTCCGGTCCTGGTCCTGGTCCTGATTCTTCAGAGCCCAGACTCCACAGACACAGTCAGATCAAGCACCACCCTGGCAAGGTCCCCTCCAGCATCCACCACTGCAAACACACACACACACATAGAGACACACACAGTGACACACAGAGACACACAGAGACACACACACACACAGAGACACACACAGAGACACATAGACAGAGACACACAGAGACACACACACACACACAGAGACACACAGAGACACAGAGACACACAGAGACACACACACACACATGGACAGAGATGACATAGAGACATAGAGACACAGGACATGAGACACAGAGACATACATAGAGACATACACACACATAGACATATACAGAGACACAGAGAGACACATATAGAGACATAGAGACATAGAGACACATAGATACACATATATATAGAGATATACACACAGACACAGACACACACAGAGACACAGACACACACAGACACAGACAGAGACATACACAGAGACACACACACACACAGACACACACACAGAGACACACAGAGACACACACACACACACACACACACAGACACACACAGAGACACACAGAGACATACAGAGACACAGAGACATACAGAGACAAAAGCACACAGACACACACACAGAGAGACACGCAAAGAGACACATACACACACACAGAGACATAGAGACACAGAGACATACATACACATACACACAGAGACACACACATAGAGACAGAGATATTACAGAGACATACACATATAGACATAGAGATATATATGACAGAGACATATATATAGAGACATACATAGAGACATATACACACAGAGATATATAGAGAGGAGATATAGAGATATATATACATATACACATAGAGACATATATAATATAGAGACATAGATATATACAGAGATATATTAATATACATAGAGACATAGAGATATTAGAGACATACATAGAGAGACATACATATATACACACAGAGACACACACAGAGACACACAGAGACATACACATACACATAGAGACATAGACACATACACACAGACACACACATACACATGAGACATAGAGATATTAGAGACATACACATATTACACACAGAGAGACACACATAGAGACATATATATATATATAGAGATATACATATACACATAGAGATATAGAGACATAGAGATATACACACACACAGAGATACACATAGATAATATACATACAGAGACATATACACATATACATAGAGACATAGACATAGATATATATATATATATAGAGATATAGATATATATATATATAGAGATATATATATATACATAGAGACATACAGAAGTTACACACATAGAGACATGAGACACACACACACAGAGAGCACACAGACACACACACAGAGACACAGAGACACACACACACAGAGACACACACACACACAGAGACACACACACACACACAGAGACACACACAGACACACACACACAGAGACACAGAGACACACAGACACACAGAGACACAGAGACACACACACACAGAGACACACACACACACACAGAGACACTGAGACACACAGAGACACAGAGACACACACACACACAGAGACACACAGAGACACACACACACAGAGACACACACACAGAGACATACACAGAGACAGAGACACATAGAGACATACACACATAGAGAGATACATAGAGATATACATATATATATATATATAGAGAGAAGCACACATGAGACATATACAGACATACATAGAAGAATACATAGAGACATAGACATACACACAGAGACATACATACACACATAGAGACATAGAGACACATACACATAGAGACATAGAGATATAACACAGAGACACACACACACACAGAGACACATAGAGACATACATACACATACATAGAGATACATATATACACATAGAGACATTAGAGACATAGACATATACATATAGACACACATATACATAGAGACATAGAGACATATATATATAGACATATATAGACATATTAGAGACATATATAGATATATAGAGACATAGAGATACAGTATAGAGACATAATACATACATATAGAGATATTAGACATATATATATAGAGACATAGACATATATAGAGACACACATAGAGACATATATATAGACATACATAGAGACATAGAGATATACATAGAGATATATATATACATATAGAGACATAGAGATATATACATAGACACACAGACACACACACAGAGACACACACACTCACACACACACAGACACACACACACAGAGACAACACAGAGACACAGTGACAGAGAACAGAGGCACACACACACACAGACAGAGACACAGAGACACACACACACAGAGACACACACACACACACAGAGACACAGAGACACACACACACAGAGACACAGAGACACACACACAGAGACACACACACACACAGAGACACAGAGACACACACACACAGAGACACAGAGACACACAAACACGCAGGACACAGAGACACACACACACAGAGACAGAGGAGAGAGTGACACACACTCAGAGACAGACACACACACACACAGAGACACATAGAGACACATATATACATAATAGAGATATTAGGAGATATATATATTAATATAGATATGTATATACATACAGAGACACAGAGACAGAGACGACACACACACACACAGAGACACACACACAGAGACACACACACACACACAGAGACAGAGACACAGAGACACACACACAGAGACACACAGAGACACACACACACAGAGACAGAGACACACACACACAGAGACAGAGACACACACACACAGAGACACACACACACACACAGACACACACAGAGACACACACACACACAGAGACACACACAGAGGACACACACACACACAGAGACACAGAGACACACACACAGAGACACAGACACACACACAGAGACACACACTGACACACACAGAGACAACAGAGACACACACACACACATACAGAGATATATATACACATAGAGAGATATACATAGAGAGACACACATACACAGAGATATATATATAGAGAGAAAATATACGGGCTAGATACGGCTGAGAGACACACACACACACACAACAGAGACACAGACACACACAGAGACACACACACACACACAGAGACACACACACACACAGAGACACACACACAGAGACACACAGACACACAGAGAGCACAGAGACACACACAAAGACAGAGACACACACAGACTGTGACCATCAGGAAGACATCTGTGTGTTACATGGTGGAATTTAATTTGTGCTGAGTTGCAGTGTGTGTGTGTGCTGCGTGGTGTGTGTGTGTGTGTGCGTGCTGACCGTTCAGACTGGTCTCAGTCAGGTCTTGTTGTCTCTCCAGGATCTCTGGGATCCTCAGGAAGGCGACTCCCACGTCCTCACACTCCCTCTCCTGCTCCTCCTCCTCTGGAGGTTCACTCACCACCGTGAACCTGATCCTGATCAACACACACATCAGAGTCGCACTAAAGTCCACACACTGTAATACAAACACACACACTCCTCCTCCATCAGAGAATGAAACCTGTTCTGGGTCCCTGAATCTGAGTCCTGAGTCTCTCTCCTGCGTGTCTCCCTCTCTCCTCTCTCCTGTCTCTCTCTCACCTGTCTCCTGTTTCCTCACCTCTCCATCGGAGGGTTTCGTCCCTGCAGGACTCCTCTCAGCAGCCGCCGCCTCGCCTCGTTATTCTCAGTGTCCACAGGAATGACTGAGGATCGACAGACAGACGGGCAGATAGACGGGCAGACAGACAGGCAGACAGACAGGCAGACATCAGTGGACCAGAGCTGAGCTTTATTACACAGATATGGTAATACTGATGTGTCAGACTCTGACCTCCCTTAACTTAGAGAAAACACTGATTTTCAGGGTAAACCCATCCTGTCAGTGCTCTCTGATTCGCTGATACTGATCAGCTGACACTGAGGTTACATCATCTGATCATCCTAAAGAGTCAGAACCTGAACAGACAGTGGACCAGTTCTCTCCGTCTGGGACTGAAGTGAACTGAAGTGACCTCAGGCTGAGCTGGGTCTGTTGTTCTCAGTAAACCCAACATGTTTCCTGAACGTCTCTGTGACGCTCCTGACACCTGAGGACGCTCAGCGAGCGAAGGTTAGAGGAGGGAGTCAGAAAAAAAACACTTCTCTGGATTCAAGCAGAGTCATCATCATCATCTCTGATCAGTTTTAGATTCAGCTCCCTGCTCCAGGAAGCTTCAGCTTTTTAGAAAACAGGAAGCAGCTTCAGTCTCAGTGTGTGTGTGTTCTTGATACGACACAGCTTTAACAGAGCAACAAGCTGAAGCTGCTGAGAAAACCCACCAACACTGATGATCATCTGGGTGCTTAATATATACAAACCAGGTCCAGGTCCAGACTCTCACCTTTGCTGTAGTTGTAGTTGATGCTCTTGCCCTGCGGGGGTTTGGGCAGAGACAGGGGCGTTTCCTCGGTGGGCAGATCCAGGAAGGAGTACTCCACAAACAGACGAACCACGCTGGGGTCTCGGGCCACGCGAGACTCGGGCCTCAGGCTCAGAGACACGATCTCCACCCGCACTCGCTCCGACGGCTGAGGAGCAACACGACAGAGTTCACGTCAGCTGCAGCATCGACTCGTTTCTACTGATGGATTCATATTAAAACAACAGATTCCTCCTGTACTGTGTAGATAGAAAGCTAGAAAACTCTTCTGATCACTGATTAACGGTTTACTCTCTAGTTAATCTCTTTGTGTCCTGATGTTATACAAACTAAACATGAACAGTTGGTTTCAGTCCTGGATTTAATGAGTCTCTCCTGATTGACCTGTTGTTGAGTTCAGACTTCTGTGTAACAGCAGCAGAGAATTAGAAATAAATAATGAATTTGTTAACAAACAGACTGAGGAACGACCTCCTGCTCCAACACAGCAAAAATAAACACCTTCACAAATCACTCCACAATCAAAACATGGATTCAGCTGTGTTTGGCCGAGCTGGAGATCTGTGCTCTCCGGCCTGTGTTTCACTACAACCACACAACACTGATTTATTCCTTCTCCTCCTTCTGTTCCACTCCTGCACAATGACTGCATCCTCTGTCCGAGGCGTCGGCTCAGTTCTGTGGAAGGTAAACAGAGGGAGGCGTTTCACTGACCTTCCTCCCTGTGGCCTGTCCGTGAACGATGCAGTCATCGCTGTCGGACTGAGTCGATTCGCTCTGATCCTGTTTGGCTGCTGAGGCCTCCTCCACATCTGGACGGACGAGAACAGGGAGCAGGAGAATGAGATGAATCTCTGGCTCAACACAAACAGACTGTGACTGTGTAGAAAACAGCTCGGACTGAGTCTGGTTTTTAAGCAGGAAATAAAAAGCGTCTGCTGATGTTGAGTAACGAGGTGAGTGAGCTGTACGCCGTCTCTCACAGGGCCGTCATTAACATTTATGAACTCTGCTCTAAAGATTATTGGCAGCCACATTCAATATTTATGTCTGTTCTGCTCAGGCTGCATTGTTAGAAAACAAAAACATTTGCACCTTTAAGACAGAGTGCAGGGCCTAAAAACACCAGGCTCCAACTGATGCTGGAGTTTGACCCATGATGAAAACAAACTGGTCCAACACTTGTTTTCTATCCACAGTGGAAATCAGACTCTAACTGTGTTTTGTTAACAGAGAGTTGAATAAAACAGCAGAAAACTTTGGTGGAGAATAACAGATAATAACATTTTATTTTCTTATTTATTATCATCAGTGACTCTAACGATCAATAATCAATACATCTCCTGACCTTCGATGATTTCCTCAGAGATTTCCGAGTCGTCAGAGTAGGACTGAGAGCTCGCTGGGACCAGCTGGCCTTCAGAGAAGTGAGACTCGTCTTCATCATCCTCTTCCTCTGTGGTGTTCTGAGGAGCTGGACTCACGTCTGACACAACCTGCAGAGTCCAAACATAAAGTCACATAAACTTTAAGTAACTTCACTCTGCAGCAGAGTGTACACAAAGTATTCAGACCCCTCACTGCACTTTACGTCCTCATTAATGGATGCCTCAGTCTACACTCAGTAACTCAGACTGACAGAGTGAAGAACAGTCTGACTTCTTTGTCATCAGACAGTGTGTCAGAGTCTTTACCTTTACAGCAGGTGATGATGTCTCTCTGTTGTCTGCTGACACACTGGGACCTGCTGGATTCCTGTCCTCCACCTGACAGAGGAGGAGGGAAAACATGAAGCTGATGCTGGGTTCTGCTTTTTATTAGTTGGAAAATGTTTCCACTTACACCTTGTTACTGGTTAATGTTTCTGTTTCCACATTATTCAAATCAAATTTAGGCTGTTTTATTTTTCAGTTAGAGAGGAGGAAGAAAAACATGAAACAGGACATGCAGGAGTCACAGTAACGTCACCTGATCGTCTGAAGCTGTGGGATCAACAAATGTGACTTTTTTGGCAGCTGATCCGTCCTTCAGCAGTGTCCTCTGTCTGAGCTTTGGCAGTGGGACCTGAGAGGGAACAGAGAGAATAAACATCACAAGAAAACATCTGGATTATAATGTTTCCATAAGAAACTGCACTGGTTTAACAGAACAGACACCTCCTGAAGAAACGGATCTGATCACAAGACACAGTCAAACAAACAGTTTATAACGTGTTGATCAGAGCCAGGCTAGCTGTTTCCCCTTGTTTCCAGTGTTTGTGCTAAGCTAAGCTAACCGGCTGCTGTGAGTGGGATCAATGTGAACTTCTGACTAGAGGAGGTTTTATCTAAATGTTGGACTGCTCCTTCAACACCAAATAAACATGGAGTCATGAGACCAAACTGCTCTGTTGCTTGATCAAACTAATAGTTGCAGTGTGTTATTTGACCTTAGAGGAGGAGTGATGAGAAACATCTTTGGCCTCCTCCTCCTGCAGAATCTCCTCCAGATCTTCATCTCTCAGGAGTTTGTCTTTCTTCTCCTCGTCCACTCTGTGTTCTTTCTTTCTCTCTACAACCTTCTCTTCGGGGATGAATGGTGGCTCTTCAGCGGTCATGACAGAGCCTGACGGAGGGAGGTAAGTGAACTTCCACTTCAGAGTGACTTGTATGTGGCCGGCGGGGAGTCCAGAGGGGTCGTTCAGCTCAAACACACCTGAGGACAAACAGGAGCTGAGTAAATATGAGGAGAACATTCAGTTTATTCAGATTCAGGTTTTATTTCCTCTCACCTGTGACCTCCTCGTCCTGAGCCAGTGAGAGCAGAGGGACTCGGGCCTTCCCCAGGTACATGTCCATCTGCTCCTCTTTGTAGTCGAACACGTAGAACTGGAGGACCTCAGACTTCAGGTACTGGTCCAGACCCTTGTCCATCAGCACTGAGAAAGACTTGAGGCTGTTGAAGTGGGGGTGGGGGTCGTCTTGAACGGTGGTGGTCGGGTAGTCGGGGAAGTCAAAGAACTTGTAGACGACGTAGGGACTCGGCTGCTGAGAGGTCCTGGACTGAAGATCCTGACAGCGCTGGACGGTGATGAGGAGTTCGTTCCAGCTGCTGCTCGGCTGCTGCAGCTGACGAGATGAAACAGAAGCGTTAATAAAGTGAAGTCTTCCTTTAAGTGACTCAGGTGTAGCGGGCAGGTACCTGCGTCCCTTCGCTCAGAGCAGAGCTGATGTAGCTCACGGCCGTCACCTTCTCTTTATAAAGGCGGATGGTTTCTGTCATGGGAATCCTCAGCCTCAGCCAGTAATCCACCGAGCCGACAGATCGCACCTCAGCAGACGTACCTGACAATTCAACAGTCTGCAGTTAAAAAGGTTTGTGACTGCAGTGACACGACATTTAGTTTATACCTGCCCAGAGTTTAGACTGATCCTTTAAATAGAACCTTTTATTTAATTCAACCTCAACCACTGAACCAACTTTATTTATTTATCTACTGTTCATTTTACTCAGTTTTAAACTAAACTGATTATTGGTCTTTAAACAAATCCTCCTCCTCCTCCTTCTTATTATTACTAGCAGTATTAGCAGTATTAGTATTAGTATTACTATCAGTAGCAGTGATGGTGTTAGAAATTCTCAGAGCTGTAAAATGTTTGCCTGTTTGGAGTCTAACACACTGAAACATTGAGAATCTTTTTTGTTGATTCTTTTCCAGGAGAGGTTTTTTCTGGTTGTTAGAAACCACACTGGAGCGACGGGGGGTTAAGTGCCTTGCTCAAGGTCAACAAAATACAAGTGTTTTCTACATTTTGCACCTAAACCTCCACAGTCAGTGTGGGGGTTTGGACCTGCAGCCTCTGGTCAGATAACACTTGATCGGACAAACAGCCTTCAGGAAGGAAACAGTTTGTACAAAACACTTGTTACAGACGGAGTGTGAAGCGTCTGTGTGGCTGCACGTCTCAGTCTGTCTCTACCTGCCCACAGTTTGATCTCCCCTCACTCACCGACCAGCGGCACAGTCCCGTGAACTCTCCCGTCTTGCTCCAGCAGCTGGTGCAGTCGGAGCTGTCCGGAGCCCAGAGTCCTCCAATCCAGACCCAGAGCCTGGTGCAGCTCCACGGTCACTGAGCACCTGTTCAGGTAGTCCAGGAACCGCTCATCCACGCTCACCACATACTTCGAGGTGAAGCCGTATTTCGGTTGGCGGCCCGTCACCACCGGAGTGGAGTGCAGCTCGAACAGGTAGAAGGAGTACGTGCAGAAGGTGGAGGGCTCCCCGTCACCCAGAGCCTCCAGGGCGGACGGAGTCAGCGTGGCTCCGACCATCTGAAGCTCCAGGAGGTTTTCTCCTCGCTCCAGATGAAGAGTTTCATCAAACTCCTCGGACTCGTCCTCATCTGTGACGTCGGGTTTGAAGACGTAGGTTTTGGTGCCGTAGGCGATGTCTCTGAGTTGAGCTGAGGAGACAGAAGGAGTTTAAACCACAGCTCAGAGACAACACGCCAACAGCTACACATCAGAACCTGTCACCTGACACCTCTGTTCTCTGTTCTTCACTGGTTTAGTGCATGTGGAGCAGACAGAGCAGCAGCTACACTGATTACTGTCCTGGGTGAAGCAGATCTACATTTGGTTGTAGATGGTGTTTAACACAGCTGGTGCTGACAGAAACCGGTCTGTTCATAACTGTCCATTAAAGGAGCAGTTTGACGTTCTGAGTTCTTCATATTCTGACCTTCCAGTTTCTTGATCTTCGCCGTCTTTGTGTCCAACAGCTGAGCCTGTCGCTCCAGCTTCTGCTTATACTCCACTTTGTCACTGTTCATCTTCTGTAACACAGCGTCCAGCTCCGCCTGAGGAAACCAGGAGACTATCACTGCACTGTTTGGGATTTACTGTAGCAAAGTGAGAAAGTATTTTTTATATTATATATATTCTGGGATGCTGTGATTAAACAGTCAGTGTCTTAAACTCTCTCAGACCCCCAGCATGTCCCTGACACACACGGTCTGAAATTAAACAATAACTAAGAGTTTAAGCTTTAAGGGTTGAAATGGCCTGTGTTTCACTGCTGATGTGTACAAATGACACGTCAAAAGGACAAAGAATGAAAAAGATGATGAGGGATTCAAATAGAAATGTAAGATAAAGATATAGAGGTCGTTGGTCAGTGTGACCCCCTCCCTCCTCCACCTTGTAGTTCTTGCTGATCTTGCTCTCCATGCTCAGGATGTTTCTGGTCTTCTCCAGCTCCTGGATGGTTTCAGCGTGAGCGGCTCGGAGCTCTCTGATGGAGCTCTCTGTGCTGCCGCTGCCTCCCTCCTCCACCTCCTTCAGGAAGCCCAGGTCACCGCTCTGCTGGGATTTACGTGTCTGTGAGAACGACACTCAGTCAGCCGGCAGGAAAAAACATTCATGATGACAATATGAAGACAATAAGATAAGAACCTAACCTGCAGGAATTTCATTCATCACTACTTTAGGTTTCTTTTCCCTCTTACCTTAATAAGCAGCAGAGCCTCAGTGAGTTCAGCCACGTCATAATCATTCTCCTTTAAAAGACACAGTGGAGGTCAGTCACCACCTGACTGTGAAGAGTTTCAGTCTGCACCAAGTTGTTTAATGATCAGGTAAACAAACTGTGTGGTGACACAGAGTGTTGGTGGTTCAGCTCAGCAGCATCGAGCTGGACTCATGACATTAGCAGGCTGTTTAATGTTGTGCAGCTGAGCAGATAATCAGTCGTCCAGACTGCTGTTCATGTTTCTGAGTGAGATAAGGAGGAGGCTTCAGCAGGAACAGAGACAGAGAACTGACAGTATTCTGAGGGGTTCTGATCTCTGTGAACCAGGACAGGTTGGAACCAAGATGCAGATCTACTGTTGATTTCTAACAGTGAAGTAGAGAGAGCCTCCAGCCATGGGAAATGTACATGAAACCATCTTACCCTGCTGTAGAACTTCAAACGATCACTGAGTTCCTCCATTTGTTGTTTCTGTTCCAGGAACTGGAGGTGAAGTCTTTTATTTTCTTCTGTCAGCTTCTCCTTCGTATCTGAAGAAACACGACTCACATCAATGAAAACTGGACATTCACTTAAATAACAACTCTGCTTTTCATGATTTACACTCAGTAACACAAAACTACTGTTCTTCATATGACAATGAAAATACAGCTACAGAAATCTGCAGAGCAGGAAATGAGTATTTGCCATGTTTAAGCAGATCTTTCCTCTGACTGTAGATCAGTCCTGTAATAACTCACATGAAAAGCTGACAGGATGTAAAAGTCAGAGTACCTCTCTCAGCTTTGATTTTGTCAAGGATTTCGTTCTTGTCGACGAGGTCGGCCTTCAGCGCCGTCTCTAACTGAGCGATCTGTAACTTCAGCTGCTGCTCCTGAATCTGCCATTTCTGCTGCTGAGACACATCAAAGGCACTGGAGACACACACAGACGACGATTATCAGCTGATTCTAACAATAATTCATCTGAGACATTAAATCAGCTCCTGTTAAATGATGAGATGAAACGTCAGAGAGTTTCTCACCTGTTGACCAGTTTCTCGTTGTTCTCCTTCAGCAGGTCTCTGTCCTGCTCCAGTTCACTGATCCTCTCCTTCAACTGTACGACAACACAAAACACAACGAGGAGAAGAGTCTGAGGAGACTGATCTCCACACACACACTGAGCACAGAGCGACCACACACTGATGCAGTGATATGATCCATCTACTGTTCCCTGCATATTTCAGTACTGATCCTGACTTCACAGATGTTTTAAGGAGCATCAGTTCTCTCTCAGCAGCTGCTGGAGAAGAGTGGAGTTAAACCTCAAACACATTAAATTCATTTATCAAACTGTTTTGTCCACAGCATCTTATCTGTACTGTGTGGTATGGAAACAGAGCTATGAGCTTGTTTTAACCTCATAACTTTATGCTTCATTGAAATGTCATATATTTCATATGGGACAAAAATCAGTAAATGTTATTTGCATTTTATTACGTAAAAGTTGCTGAAATGATTAAATTATTTGAAAAATAGCTGCAGGTTCATTTCTTTTTGTTCGGCTGAGTGCTGCAGCTCTGTGCTGACTCTGCTGTCCTGATCTCAGTGAGGAGTTCATTCTGTTAATTCAGGATCAGAGGTGGAGAGGAGGGACCAGAGAGGAGCTGTGTCCTGTAGATCAGCTGGATGACGCTGAAACATAAAGCTGTGGTGAAGTGCAGCAGTCACCTGCTCCATCTTCAGCCTGGATATGTTGGAGCTCTGCAGCTCTTTCTCCAGCTCCAGACTCTTCAGCCTCTCGTCTTTCAGCTCAGTCGACAGCTCGTCCACCTTCAGCATCGCGGCGTCGTGACTCGCCTTCAGCGTCTGCTGACTCTGAAACCCACAATTCAACATTAAAACAACACTCATTCAGTGTAACAGCACCTTGTTTCTGAACGGCCTCTCTGTGTGGACATCATTAAAACAACAGGTTTCCTCCTCTCAGTGTTTACAGCGCAGCTCAGTGAAGAGAAGGTGAAAACAATCCAGTGTGAACAGAAACTGGGAGGTCACCTGCTTCTAACACTTATACTGATCTAGTTTCCTGTTTCTTTGTGTAACTTTCATTACTGGGGTTTTATTTAATTATTGTTACTTATGTAATGTCTCTATATGTTTTATTAATTATTAGATTTAGATGAATTATTATAATATATAATTTAGTATAATTATGCCCCTTATGAAATCTAACAGAAGAGATCTTCCACTGATTCAACCTTTACAAAGACTGTGTTTATTACTCAGGTCTTAGTTGTTGGACTGGACTTAATATTCCTCCACCTTCATGTTTGTAAATGAGCTGAACAAAACCTTAGAAACACCTCCTCCAGTACAACACCATCAGAGTTA